>JANEHU010004767.1:0-76878 GCA_027563435.1 Nasonovia ribisnigri
AAAATAAATCATACTATATAATATTACCATACTGCAATAAACTGTTGTCTACTCGTTTTCCTCGTCCTTGGAACCACTTATATTTTTCTGCGTTTATACGTCTCACACAAGAAATAACTATTCACAAAATAAAATGATATCGATTTTACATCCTTTATTTAAAATTACATTCATAGATTATATTTACCGTATACTTGAGCATATTATCATAATCTTTATAACCTATAAATGGCTAAACAAAATACCTATATTAATTAATTGAATACAAAGTGAAATACATTTTCAACAATTCAAAAATGATTATATTTTTTAGAACAAAGTATGTGCCGTTGAATTTTGATATTTTACCAATATCCTTTAAAAATGTGTTAATTCAATTATAACCGTTTTAGATTCAAAATTGTGTCTTGATAATAATACTACCTAAACGCAATAGGTACTCATATTCACATAATATTTTATATTATATACGATTACATAAATCTAAAATATTCAAATAAACTAAATACTGAACAAAATTGTATGAAAGTTTCAGTTCATCAACTAAAACTTTTTTTAAAACACGTTTTTGAACTTCCGATGTGCCAATGAGTGTTTTTTTTTATTATTATTATTATTAAAACGATAAAAAAATGAATACAAGCCGTTAGAATTACTTTAACACCATAATTCACAAAACCAGGAAATTATAAATATTTTAATAATCGAAGACCATTTATAAGTCCCTCTACTTCTCCATTATTAATTACAGGAAGTCCGGATGTTCAAACTTCAAATTCGCAGTCACACCGATTATTTATTTATAATCGATTTATATCGTAGCCTTGGAATTAATAACTCTCACTAATCACTATGTATAGGTACCTGCCATAATATTTAAAGTGCACTCATTATTTTTTAAAAGAACCCATTAATATTGAATTAAGAAAAAATTTCAAAAAAATTAAGGAAATACCAACATTTTATAAATAATACTTACCTTGGTAATTTTGTGTTAGCATAATATAATGTATAATACGCAAATATCTATACAGTGGGGAAATGAAAAACATTCCAAAACAATAAATTTTTATCAAGTGTAAGTATATATACAGCTAACTTTGAACTTTTTTAAACCAATAAAGCTTGTACATTTATTTTGAAGAATTCGGATCGGTTTTCGATTTAGAAAAAACCGGGAACTCGCTTCTGCTGTAGAGTAGGTTTAGAGTGTAGTTATAGCCTTATAGGTACTTTTTAATTGCGAGTAGGTCACTTTAATGGATGTGATAACTTTGAACTCAATCACAACATTCGAAAAACAATTCTGATTTCTGAGTAAAGATATTTATAGATCATCATATTTTGTTCTATTACCTATACTAAGAATAGTTTGTCATATTATTATTAGTATATGTTCTAAATTCGATAGGTTGTACATTTTTAATATGTTTTACTAAAAAACATCGCATATAACTTATTTGTCAATGCTGACGAACCATAGAATGGAATAAACTGTGCATCGTGATGTGAATATAAATTCATGGTAAAACTTGAAATAAGTCTAAATATTTTGAAAATTGTATAAATGGTATTTTATAATCTATGAAATAAATGATAAAAAATATATTCTCTTTAAAACGTCGGTGGTTTATAGATTATATTATATATTTGTATTATAAGTTATAAGTATATCGATTTATTATTTACCATATATTTTATATACATTATACATAATACATGTACATTAAACGATAAAATATAAGTATTCTAATATATTTTAATGCCACCGCACTATAGGTACGTGTATTATACAATAATAGACTACTGCACTGCATGCAGTTGGGTTGTATAGGTACCTATATTGGGTAAATTATGTTTTTAGAAATCCCAAAAAGTTATCCGAGCTCATTTAAAACCAAACAAGGTGCAACTAAATATACAGTAGCTGTTGAATTAAATTAACATATTTTCTATATTACGTATATACTGAATCAATACACTGTATTATTATTCGAACAAGTTGGTTGACCTTATGGAGTGCAGCGTTCGAGATAAAAACTAGTTTCAATAATGTAACACGCAATGGTTGCTTTTAGGACAATTCACAATTTGCCTACAGTTGAATCGTCCTCAATTTTACAAAAATCAAGGTGCAGAAACGACAGGTAGGTAATTATAATGCGCGTGACTTGTGGGTAAATAATAGGTATAACCACGATAGCTACGTTAGGAACATTACCATTATAAATTATGATAGATCCAAAGTCTTAACTACGGAAAAAATTGATTACTTTTGTTTTTTAAACTAAGTTTGCGGTGGATTATAATATAATAATAGGAATTACATTTTTACAATTTGTAATAATACCTATATACATATTATGATATTATGTATATTTTATAATATCGTCAATAATATAAGACTGTTCTCGACAGGTACCTAAATATTATGTTATGTTATAAGTCACGTCTGGAGGTCATAACTTTTTGAGTACAATAATTTATAGCGGCCTCAATTTAACGTCTAATCTCTGTACAGTAAAAAACACGTAACACATAAGTAGTACCTACCTAACACACAGATCACGCACAAGTAGTTACCCATTGCAGGTAATACCCATTTACCTAATTAAATGATATTTATTTATTAATTTAATAAATCGCGATTTCAGTTGTGTCTTCGCCGGCGAGGATAGTAAGTTATCGGTAATAGAGAGGGAGGCCACATCTCTTATGTAAGGGTTTTATTTTTCAATTGGACCGATGGCCGGAGTCCTATTGCTTCTGGGATGTTAAAGGGTTAGTGCTGGAGATACATTTAGAATGGAAACGGGAAACTTGGGTAAAGAAATTTAGCAAAGCCATTAACAGTCATAAAAAGTTCTTTGTGCAACGGTATGTTAGTTAAATACCATTAGGAACTATTAATAACACGGACAAATATATTTTGGAATGCTTGAATTGGGTGGATGTTAAATGGTTTGACGGGGCCCCAAATTTATATACCATCATATGGCCGAACTCTTTATAGATCACAGCCCACAAGTATTTATAAAAGTAGTTTGGTTTTAATATTTAATTTGAATTTTAGAGTTTATAAGAGGACGAAAATTATGCAGTCTAAAATTGGTAATTTTTTCTTGATTTGAAAGTTAAGTTTCCAGATTAAATGTTTATTCGGTATTATTCCAAGATATTTGGACGAAAGCCAAACTGAGTGTCTATATGATATAATTTGTATCTTGTAAGATTGGTTAAATTCATTAAAGAATAAGTGTATCAAAGAGTTTGCTTAAAGTTGGTAATAATTTTATGTGTCTGTAAAATGTAAAAAAGTTTTTGGGTTTGCCTAATTTGGGAAGAATTACCAATGCTATAGGATCCATATGAAAGAAACGTACGAAGGAGTAGCCTTATTCAACTTTACTATGAGTAATAATTACTATAGTACCTTTATATTATTTTCTTGTATTTCTTGTTGCTTTAATACTTTATTATTTATTTATTTACATGTTTAAATTACAAAATAATATATTATATAGATATAATAGCTTAGCGCTTTGTCTGAAGGTAGTTTCTTCATTTTATCTTCTATATTGACAGGATATATTGATTTGACGGGAAGGGACATTTAAGTATAGAGAGGTTATTAAAGAAATCTTGGACCTGCACTACACGAAATAGAACAGGTAACATCATGATGTGATTTGAATGCTAGATTTTCAGCAAAAGAAATCGCTTTGGCTTCGTCGGAAGTGGAAGGAAAATCATTTTTGCTGCGGACAGGTGGGGTAAGTTCAAGGTCTGATTAACTAGGTAATCTATTGCCCAAAGCAATTTAAAATTATGCATATTATGGAGGTTCCATCTCTAATATAAATTGTGCGTACACTTTTTATTTACACATCCACCCCTACTTTTTTATGCATTTTGAATACTCACTTTCATTTTCTATCTATTTTTCTCAGAAAATATTTTGGGAGACTTTTGTCTAGACTTTTGCATAACAGCGATGTGTTGCATGCATATCTTCACAAAACAGTGTATAACAGTGTTCGATTGTAACAATAAAACAGAAAAAAATAGTTAAGACCATTCCCATCAGCCGGACTCGGTAATAAAGAATCGTTCCAATCGCGTAATTGTCTGTACGACTGTACAGCTGTTTCTTTCGATGTAATCGTATTGTCCCACGTCGTCTTAAAATATTAAAATGCATAGGTATATATTAAAATAGTTACCAAATGCTTACAAACTATTAATAAATATAAAAATAAGATCGTTTTTTAATCGCACAAAAGAGTCAATTTTCAAAAGCTACGTGGTAACTCATAAACGGGTGACATATTATTACCACTAAAAAAATACCAACATTTTCCCAAATAACTCCCCACCAATTATATTTCCATGACAGCTATAAAATATATAAACCAATTTTGAAAATGATATCTAATCTTATTATAAGGAATAACATATATATGTACACAATGACTACACATAACACCTATATAATAATATTTATATGGTATATTTGTATATACCTATAAAATATTATATAGGAATACAAAAAAATATTAGTTTTTCGTTTGCCAGATCAAAATTCTTGTGTGGACACATCTTTGAAATGCGAATTGTTTTAAATAATTTTTTATTGCACATCTAGAGCATTAGTTAGATTACTATTCGAAATTTCAAGTTCATTTGTCTTATCGATTTCAGAAATATCAATTATTTTGATTTTATATAGGTACCTTTAGGACATTGTGCACAATGTGCATGCACATTGCCCTCGCATTTCTTTTAATTTTGTCCGATTTTTCTATTTGGCCCATAACATAATATTATACAGTGAATACCTGTCTAGTTACAAACATTTGTTTTTTAATTAAAAAGTGAGTATTTACTGTGTGTATACAATTCAAATGGAATACGGATAGGACAGAATGGTTTGAAAGAGAGGGGTGCCCATTGACAATAATACTTCAAAAAGCATATAATTACGTGACTCACTGTGTCTTAGAAGTTATCCAGTATAATATTTTACCATGTTTATGAACCCGTTTAAAAAAAAAAAAACTGAATTAAATCGATCATAATAATTATAATTAGTACGCTTTAAAAATTAAAACTGCTGTATAATAAAAACAGCGTCTGTAATAAATAATTATTATTATGTATACCTACAACCACCTAGGTACCTACTATAATTATTTATATTCTGTCCACGCACAGCAAGGATATCGGTTTCTCATCCTGTCTTATAGAGAAACTATTTATAGGTATCATATTTAGTCTTTCAAACGATTATCGCAAACATCAAGTATTAAAGTGCAACTATAATTCACTCGAATAAAAAAAATTGAATGGCCTTGTTTGCATATACTCTGAAATGTGCGTTTCTGTAGAATACCTGCCAATTGTTCTTCCTATATAATATAACCTTACTGCCTTAGGCCCTTAGATTAACCTGGGGTATAATGGCGCACATAACATTTAACAGCCGTTATGTCTTATGTGAATGTGATAGTATACACGTTTCAGACATTTTGTTATGTTGTTTTCCTATTAAACATTTAATGTAGATTTCAATATAAATTCTGAAAGCAAGACCTGACGTGTTGTTAACTAATATAGGTACATCACTACTTAAACAATACTCAGATATTTATCAAACTCATATTGCCGCCAAAACATCATCGAATTTGGAGAAAATGTTTTATCACGTTTGGCTATGATAATAAAAATTAAAACCATTACACAGAATAGATAGCCATTATAAGAAAAAAAAGCTTGCCAGATGAAAAATATTAAATTATTTATACATAATATGTAGTTAAATTTGACCTGTGCGCCTAACTATACGCCCAGATTACTCTATAGATACCAGACTTGGATAAAATAATAAAAATGTATTTTGAATAAATACTCGAATATGTATGTAGGTAATAAAAATAGTATGCAAAATAAAGTATTGAATATACAATATAGGTAGGGAAAATTTGAAATTATACCCAATGTTAAAATATATTGTACTTATACGTCTTGTATAATATATTAAAGGCGATCATTTATGTTTTACAACTTCAAAATAATTAATATTAAGATAACTAGGTAATTTTAATTTTAATTTTAACTGCAGTAGATAGCTAAATATTACCTATTCATAGGTGTATTTTAAAATTATTCAAATTACTACCACAAAGACTGATTATAGATATCTAGGCTCTAGATATAACATATAATATTTCAATTATTATTGTAGAATTCTTTATTCTCATACAAACTACACCAGACATTTTAGTTCTGTTGTGACTTGTAAGTGGGCTCTTGAATTCTTCAAACCCTCAATGCCTTGAACTATCAGACACTTAACATTATTTTAACAGTTCAAAGTTCTAGAAAAACAAAATTTCGAATTCAAACATCTCAAACAGTTTGTATAGTTAATTCGAACATGATAAAATTCTAGTATGACATCAGATAATTTTTTTTGTTAAAACACAGTTAAAACCCTTAAAACTTAAAATTCAAATTTTATTTTATTACCTACCGTAAGATGAGTTGAATAAAACACTTTTAAACTTTTCTATTAGGGCTTTATAGATGATCAATACATCAAAATATTGGACTCGTCGAGCACTTTCAGATGCATATTGTTTAAATGTTTAACAAATTATTAAATATATTTTTTTAAGTGCTTTGTTTCTATTACCCCGATAAATGGTGTCAATAGAAACATTTATGGATTTTTGGTATATTTTTCTATTTTACCAAATAAAGGGCATATAGAAACAATTATTGAGATTTTTAAAAATTAAAGGAACACAGTTATCAATTAAAAACTTTTTTACTTAAATATTTCAATTAAAAAAACAAATGAGAAAAATGTAGTAATTTTGCAACAATTTTTCCCTGATTTCTGGAAAATCATATAATGTCTGCACAAGGCTTAATGTTTGCTGTTTTTTTTTATCTTAAAAAAGTAATAACAAAAATGGATTTATTTTCTGATTTTTACAATTTAGTCAATGTATACATATGCACCTATATGAGCCATCACAACTGTGTTTCTATTTACCCCTAAAATTAATTCATTAGTGATGGGTCGAACCCTGATTTTTTAAACCGAACCGAACTTTAAATTATTTTTTCGAACTCGAACCGAACCGAACCGTAATATTTTCTACCGAACCGAACCGAACCGAACCTAGAATCATTTTAAGTCGAACTCGAACTCGAACTCAATATTTACGACAATATGCCATTACAGCTATAACTTTCTATCGCCAATTTATAGTCTAATTATTTCTAAATAATCATTATCAATTTTTATTTATTTTTAAGTTTGAACTATCGTGGCCCATAAGTCTGGTTCGAGACAAATATTTCCAAGTTCGATTTTCGAACATTAAGAGATGCTTGATAGTTCGGTTCGAATTTTTTTCATGCTGAGTTCGAATTTCGAACCGAACCGAACATCAAGGGTTCGGTTTGGTTCGGTTCGAGATTCGAACAGTTCGACCCATCACTACATTAAATTATGATTAGTACACTTTAAAAATTAAAACTGCTGTATAATCAAAAACAGGGTGACCGAATGAGGACTATCTATTTATATTTAATGTAAGTAAGGTATTATGTTTTTATATGGTTAACACCAGTGGTCAACCACCCATGGCACTAACAGTCTAACAGGAATTTAATGTGGCCGGCGAGTAAAATTTATAATTTGTAAAAAAACTACGAACTATAATATATGCACTGGAAATGGCGGATTAAAATGTGTGGGAAAATTGCACAAATTATCATTTTTGATGAAACTGGTACTTCTTACGTTTTGTTTCAAGTCAGTATTTTTACAAAACTTAGTATTATTGAATTGATTTTAAAGTGAGGTGTAATAGTCATCAAAAATTAAACCTTTACATTATTAAATTGGATAATACTATTCAAATTCAAAAATCCCATTAGCTTTTATTATTCTCATATAATTTTAACGTGTTACTATTATTGTAACTTTGTTACAAAATACCTTGTTAAATTAAAATACCCAACAATTATGAACTTAAATAAAATAAATTTGATATGACTATATATTAATGTTTTTAATAAAATAAGGTACCTAATCATTTTTTGGCTCTTCACATCAAAAAGGTTGGCGATCATTGGTTAGGTGAAGGCCTATACCATAGACCTATTAACAGTTCTGTTAATAGGTCTATGGCCTATACCAATATGGCTATAGTATGATGGTGAATATAAAAAATGTCAAATTATCTGAATATATTAGATAAGTTAAATATAAAGAAAATTATTCAGAATTTTGAATTGATTGAAATGTATAACTAGTATTAAGAGAGGTATTTAATATGTAATTTTTATATTTTTGTATTTACAATATTATTCGTAAAAATAAAATCAACATTTATATTGTACATTAATTATTATTCAGTTATCAGCTAAAATATTAACTCATCAAATTTTCTTGGCAATCTCAAGGCTAAGACAAGTATGGTCAGTATGGAAAATAATTTACCACAATACATTTTCACATATTATCAAATAAATAATTCATATAAATGCAATATTAACCAGTCTTAGATACAACCTGTTCTGTAGTATCAGTGTATCACTGTGATTTATCAAGGTGCCAACTTTCACCATTATCCTTCACAGGCCCATAGGAATAAAAATGGACTATCAGTTAGTAATCCCAACTGTCATGCGTATTGCTTAAGTAAGATTAAATTTCGTCTAATAACATTAATACTAAATATGTATGATGAAGTTTATTTAAAAATCATTCTTAAATTATAAATTTTAAAAATCACGTAAACAGCCTAATAGTTTTGTCTGCTCCACAACTAAACACCCATGGTTCAGTAGGATGGAATGTCACACCAAAAATACCAAAATCTGAGCAATCCTCATGTTCCTTCAGTAATTTTAATGGGACAACTAATGGATTTTGAAGCAAATCACTAAAAATAAAATAATAAAATAATTTAAAACATTGATAAAGAAAATTAAAAATAAAGCAAATAAACTTACTTATACACCATTCCGTGAGAAACAATTAAAGCTCGGTCATCAGAGCCAGATGCAAACAAAGGATAACGTTTATGGAAAGCAACAGAGCGTACAGCCGTTGAATGTAATCTAAGAGTTTTGTACGGTTTGGTGGAAAGATCAAGATCAAACCATAACATTTTTCTATCATATGTTCCAACAATAAGATTGTCGCCACCTAAATATCAAAACGATTATTAAAATGGCAATAAAACAAAACATGACATATATACCTAACTAATATACAAAGAAATAACTTTATGTAAACTTCAGAATTTTAATTTTAAAAACCAATAAATTATTAGATGTTGAATGAATTTAAGGAAAGTTACAATTTTAAAATTAAAAAATTAATCATTTTTCAAATATTTACTATTTAGTTACATTTACGGAGAGCTAACGTGCAGTTTTAAGCAATATAAATTCTTTTAACCCTTTCACTGCTCCAATTGTTAGTTGTTACTATTACATCCAAAACATTTACACCATTCACTGCTCAATGTAATATTACGTTTCTGTATTTTATATAATCATTTTCTGACAGCCGTATAAATATAGGAAACCCTGGCCAGCATTGTTTTAAACTTAAATTATTAGATTATAAGGATCTCAAAAAAAAAAATTTATATTTTGTTTTACATAGCATACACAGGTTGCAGTGAAAGGGTTAAAGGATAACCAATCCGTAATTTTCTACATGTCAATAAATTAAATTAAGAAAAAGTATTTGGTTAGTTTTCAAGTAAAACACAAATCAGCTGTGACAAAACTGTAAAATTTAGGCAGGTGCGATTTTAATTATGTAAAAAACCTAACATTTATTAACATATCCTCTAGATTCTAGAGAATAGTCAAGGAATATTTTTGATGTTTAAATTTCTTCAATACATATGAATATATGATAGAACAAAAATGTTGTAAAAACTATTATTTTTTGATATTATAAATTATATTGTCATAAGTTCAAACTTTGAAAAAAGTTCTCAGGCAATTGGGTTCTCTAGAGAAGATGTTCAGAAATTATTTAAAAAAATTTTAACACCATTATAATTGAACAATCTTCTCACAATTTTGTCACAACGGAGGGTTTAAAACCTTTTTTTTTTTACTGATTAGAACTTCCTTAATTATAATATTAGGTTTTGAGTAAAGCTTTTGAAATGTTGTTAGGCATTTTTTATTAGGTTACATTGTTTCAAACACATCGATCCAGTTTTAAGTCAACTCTACTTTAAATCATTTTTTCAAGTACACTTATATATGGATATAAGAAAAATAAATCACTATTTTATGCATAGTCAACAAGTAAACGAGTTACAATTATCTGTTCTTTGTATCTTATACAGCTTTATCAACCACTATTTTGGTGTTAATTTAAAAATTTTAAATGCATGGATAAATTATTTTTAATAATTCAAGCATTTTATTTAACTGATTTAAGTTCAAAATATGTATACCTGGATGGATAGCCATTGATGAAATCCATTTCGCGTAACTCATCAATTTTTTAAATAACTCTTGTTTAACCAAATCATAAATTCTTATATTTTTTTGAGTCTGAAAAATAAAATAGCAGAAATATTAATTTTTTTTAAAGTAAAGAACAATGGTTATAATTTTTAAATAAATCAATTATTTACTGCAACAAATAAGAACGGCCTAATTGGGTGGAATAAAACAGATTGCACCAATCCTTTAGATTTAGCAAATGGTAATTGTGAACGCCTAGTGGACATTTGATGAATGAGAACTGATCGGTTAGCACCATCAGGCATAACTGTAGCAGCATAATCTCCCCGACCATGCCATGTCACCTGAAAAATACAATTTATCATAATTGAGTAATTATAGTAATAGTGGACAATATTTAAGATAACATTAAAAATATTTATATTCGTTTTAAAAAGTATTTAATAATCTTATTATAATTAAGGCAATGAACAATAATAAATTTATCTTAATATTACTTATTTAGGTACCTGTTTTATTTCTTTAAAATGATTCAATACAAGACGAATGCCATTTTCCCATTCTTCAGGTGATGCATCGTCCCATTGAACAACTGCTTTGACCTTATCAGAGACTAAAAATACATTTTAAAGTTATTATTTATTAGACAAAAAAAATTATTGTTTCAAAATAGAACATACCAATAGATGCTTGAACAGGTGGTGTGGATAGAATAGAATCTGTTTTCGAAACTATTAGATGATCACCAACACCTGGATTTATGATTAATAATTTACGATCAGCTACAACTGCAACCAATGATAAAGCTTTGTTCGGGTTCCATTCAACACTACGCACTATACCTCCAACTGGTATAGTCCTCAAACAACGGCCTGTACTAATTTCCCATACTGAAAATATTTTTAAGTTTTTTTTAAAACAAGTACAAAATTAAATTGTTTTTAAATAAATATCTATCACATATATTAAATCAAATTTTTTTTTTTTTAATAGTATTCATTACTTTTAATGGTCAAGTCATCAGATCCAGACAACAAATATTGACCAAGTGGATCAATAGATATGCAACGGACCATATCAGTATGGCCATTAAACACCAATGATTGAATTGTAGGGAAAGGTTGTAAATCTTTAGGACTCGGCAATTTAGGCAATAGATCTTCTGGCTCAATAGTTAACTACGAATAAATTAATAAAATTATTTTATAATTTAATAAATTTGTTGTTTAATAATGAAATATACAAATATACTCACTCTCATTTTCCTAGCCCTAGGACACAAATACAAATCCATACATCTAGTAAATCTCTCCTTGATAAATTTGGGATATGCTGGGACTTGTCTAAGACTGGAATACTTTTGTGGTACATAATGTAACTTGCGCTTCCAAGGAGTTTCTTCTTGCTTTTTCCATATCCTCATCTAGGTAGAAAAATATTAAACACTGTTTGTAGATTACATAAAAATACAGTAATCATAACTTACTTCTCGCTCATTGAATAAGAACTCAGGGGGAGGATTATAAGACTCTGCATGAGATGGTAAATTTCTTTTTGGTGCAGGTATATGATCAGTAATGCGCCTCATATGTTTATCTTCAGCATCGTCTGTACTCCACATCATATAGAAACTGCGTTCCCGTTTCTTTTCGCGTTCCCTTCGCTTTTGCTCTCTAGTTTTTAGAAGACCTGCTCTTATTAATCTAGCATAACGTTCAACACGTTGAGCTTCCTGTCTACTGGCAATAAATGACCGTTTGTGATCAGCTCCATTACGAATAGGCATGTTCATCACTTCTGAAGTAAACCATTCAATCCATGGCTAAATATATAAAATATACATACAATTTTAAAATGTAAATTAAAACATTAATTAATGCTATAAAAAACCCTACCGCATATTGCTCGTATGTCGAATCAGGTATTTTACTAGATTCTATTCGTTGAATCAATTCTACATCTTTATCGCTTAATACAACGTCTTGTCCAGTTTGTAAATCTCTAACCGTACGCCTATGACAAACAAATTATAATTGTGCATTCAAAATAATCACCGACTAAAAATTCCTACCAGAAATCAGGGTTCTCCATTTTTTCCATAAAATTATCCAATTGATCTCCACGTTCAGGCTTAATGATTTTATTACCATCCCAATCATAACCAACGTGTGGATACTCGTCGTACCAATTCATTGGTATGTTTCCAACAGTGTTTCTGATGTCCTTAAGAATAATATACATATCGTCAAAAATTAATTCAAAATCTAAAGAGTGAATAGCTAGGTAGTAGGAAGTATAAGTCCACCTCTTCGTCAGAGGTGTCCATTTCTGCTTCATATTCAACATAGTCATTTGGTTTTTCGACAGGCGGCAGACCGTTCATCTCTTCAGCAGGCTGGGAGTCCTCCATTGTTCTTTTTCACAAATCTGAATCTATATTTTTATTATAATAATTATTATTAACACGTTTTAACCGAAACAACAGTGATATATTATTGTGTAGATGTCACATACAGTCATATAGGAACATAATAACTAATAAATGATAATTATGCAGCATTGTCGTAATGTGGTGTGCGGTGTGCCTGTGTCGGTGTTAAGGAATCACATGGATTTTGCCGTTGCTAACATCTTACACTAAGGGATGCCCAAATAATATCGAATACCACCGAAATACATTGATAATTAAATAATATAATAATATTACATACCTATTTATACCACAAAAAACTGAATTTGATAACCATGGTCATAGTACCATGGTATGGTAAATGATAATCGTCAATCTGTGTACATATCAGCTGTGGGTGGCCAGTAACGTAAATAGATAGACGGATGATAATAATATCTATCATAGATGTAGTGTCGTCGTGATAACTGGAGTATTGGTGACTGGTGTCTAGAATGGTAGATTGGTAGAACTCAATTCACAAGTTCTAATTTATTAAACAGTATCAAAATTCAAAAATTTAAAAATTATAAAACATCTAAAAAAGTTTCATCAGTTTTTTAAATGTAAAAATTGTTTAGTATTAATACCCTGTTGAAATTTTGAGGATTTTACGTGACAATGTGTAGCGTTAACGAAGAAGGTGCTGAAGTCTTCGAAGTACTCAAACCTATTGAACCGTAAGATTATTTAATTATATTTATTTTATAATGAGTTTATGTCAAATCATAACTTATTAATTTCTTTTATAAACCAAAAATTTAAAATTTATTCTATATTTTATTTAATGTTGTGATGTTGACGATATTGTTTTTACGCAGATTAGAATTAAAATGTCGTAAATGTTTAATCGAAGATGGAAATGTTGTTTTACAAAAAAAATTTGTATACTGCAAGTGGGTAAAAATTATTCAACAATTGACTTCATTAACTAACTAATTTTTATCTTAGGACTTGTTTTGTGCCTATGGTTACTCATAAATTCCGTGCTACCGTTGGCAAATCAAAATTAGTTAATAGAGGTGAACGTGTTCTGGTATGTGTAAGTGGCTCCCAATCTTCAGTATCTTTACTACATATGATATGGACGGGACTACAGCAATCTACTTACAAGAGATTAACATTTGATCCTGTAGTACTATATATTGATGGTAATAACATGGACATGGTTAATGTCAAACCGATTAAAATTAATTTATTTTAAACCATTTCAGAAAGTGTTTTATACGATTATCCTCAGGATCAAGTGAATAAAATTAAAGAACTTTTTGAAAAATATGGTTTAACTTACCACATAGTAAAGTTTTCTGCAGCCGTTTATTCAGATAATTGTTTTAATGAAGACACTAATGTTGACCAATATAATGATAAGCTACAAAATATTTTTAACAATTTATCTGACCTTACATTAAAAGAAGATATGTTAATGAAACTTCGGTAACTGTCATAGATATTTTTTTATAATATTTGTGTCTATTCATTTTTTTTTTTAATTTCATTTTTAGTAAACGTGCGATAACAAAATTAGCTGATCTATTAAAATGTACCCGGATAATGACGGCAGAAAATGAACATAAATTATCTATTCGATTGCTTTCAAACGTAGCTCTAGGTCGTGGATCTCAAATATCTTTGGACATAGTAAAAACAACAAATTATTTTATTTTATTATTTCTGAGTATTATATTCCATTATGGGTTTACCTACTGGGTTCCTTACTCCTTACTAAAAACATAATACTGTGAAACCTCCCATAACAAACACCTCTAAATAGTGGATGTTTTCTTGGAAACAAACTACAAGCTGAACCCTCCAAATAGCAGACAAAATTTCAGGGACTGAGAGTGTCCAGTATTCAAAGTTTTCACTATATAGTAGTTCTAAAGACACTATCATAACTGTAATACATAAAATAAAATAAAAATGTATTTTACATGAATGAGTATAAAATACATACAAGTTTTTTGAAATGAAATCGTATTTCTTAAAATTTTGAATATAGTTATTGACAATATATCTACTTTATGCAATTGTGTGTATTTTTAAAATTTAATTTTACTCTCAATACTTTGAATTGAAAGAACTTAGTTAAAACAATGTTATTACGAGTAATTTATATACATATATAATATATAGTAGATATCATTACAACTGCTTCAATTCGACAATTCGATCAAAATACTGCTTAGAACAATACATTTAAATGCTAAGTATAATTCCATATTATAATTTTTCATTAAATGGTTAGAAATTTAGAACAGGATAACGGCTCTAATGAGCTCAACACCGATCTACTATTTACTATGGACAATTTAATCATTATATTTTACTTTGTAGATGATATATTATTTACACATAAATATGTTAAAGGTTCTAGTGTTTCAATTCTACAATGTGATATCAGTAGTGTGATAACTTCCAATCATATCACGTCGTCAGTTCACATTAGACTAAAATATCGATATTTTTTTTTGTCTTTTTCCACTTAACATTTACAATTGGCTTTTGTTTTAACAGCAGGTGGGTCTTATATGGGTCAATCATATTTAATTTAAAGAGAAAAACTAATGTTTATAACTAGAGCCTTGATTTTTATGCAACTGAGTATTTTTTCCTTTTTACATTTTTGAGATTTTTGTCTGTAATCTTCATGTATAATAGTTTGAAGCCAATTTTTTTTTTCATATTACTACATATTTAATGGTTATCACTTATCACATATTTCTGCATGTTTTGATAAAATTTAAAATGTATTGCATATTAAATTATTAAAGCAAAAATGTATAAAATAACATTTTGACGAGCATAAATTTAATAATACACTTTGTAGGCACTTAGTGACTATTCATTTTAATAATATTAAATAATATATTACAACATTTTTTTGCTTATCGAGTAGATATCTATAATTATACTATATTTATAAGTTATTTAATTTGTTTTAAATTATTTTTTAGTCATACATTTATAAACTATTGAATTATGATTTTTTTACAGTATTACTTAATTTTAAGTTTTATATATTTTCACTATTTCAACTGCATATTATATGGCATATTTGGACACTTTTCAGTGCACAAAAATCTGTGCTCTATTTATAACTTATTATGTGTCCAATTTTTTAAGTTCAAAAAAATTATTCGAATACTTAACAAGACTGTTTAACATACAACAGGAACAGCTTATAAGCTATCGGTTGTACATAAAACTGGCTGGCTTTTGGAACTTGTTGTGTCCGATTTCTACTGTATATTCAATATTATAATATTTATCATATGGTTTTATAAATAATCTCCATTTATTAATTGATTAATTTCTGTAGCTATTTAGCTAATAAATATTAACTAACCGTACATTTGCAAGACTTACATTAATACATATTATAGGGGCTTGCTGTTAATAATAAAAATAAAGACAACACATCTTTAGTTACAATTCGACCAATGAGGAATCTGTCTGCTAAAGAAATTTCATATTATGCTTTGTTCAATAAGTTGGATGATTTTATGCATTCAAATTTCTTAACAGCTGTATGTATACAAAGGCATTGTGTATATTGATTGAAAAAGTTAATATATAATTCAATTAATTTTAGACTAACGAAGATGAATCGATACAAAAAACTACAGAACGGTTTGTAAATGATTTGCAAATCGATTTTCCTTCTACTGTGTCTACAATATTTAGAACTGGAGAAAAAATATCTGAAAAGACATCAGCTGTAGCTTATTGTTTATTATGCCAAGTATGTAACTTAATCAATTTATTTATTTTTTCTTCTTTCCATTATAAATATACTATAATATGTTCACAGGGAATTATGGACGTCAACATGTCACCTTCCTCAGCTATGGAAGCAACTAAGTATTCAAAATATGTTTCCCTAATGGGAGTTAAAGCATTAAAACTTAGTTTAAAAGAAATTAAAAACGAAGGGACCAATGAAAAAAACTGTAATGGGTGCAATTGTAGAAATAAACAGGATTTAAGAGAAGAAATTATTGAAAGCTTGTGTTATGCTTGCACACATATAATTCAAGACCTAGTAAGGATTGATTTATTGTCATTAAATTAAGTACTAAAATCAAAAAAAAAAATTCATAATTATGAAATATAGTTATATTGGTGTTAATAGGATGGAAGCGCAATATTTTTTTTCTGTATCAGACCCACGTGCAACATTCATCATTGCATTCACTTAAAATTGTTTTTTAGTTATCTTAGAGTAAAACCACCCATTAGAAAATGAGAGGATAATATTTTTGAGGGTTCAGCATAACGGTTTTAAATTTGATTATTCTTTGACTTAAAAAAATAAAAAAAAATATGTATATTTTCATAGATATCAAATTGTTCTTGGCCAATATTTAGATAAATCTGATGTCATACCCTCAATAATATTATGCTCTGTAATTTTGGTGATCAATGGTTTTACTCCAAGATTGTCTATGCTGTGTGTGGGCCAGAGAAAACAAACAGTGCACTAAGCTAACATCCTCCTAAAAGTAATGCATAATATTAAATTTTATTTTCAGGAATCTCTGGATGATTTACCAGAAGAAATACTTATTAAAGAGAAAGAAAGATTGCAATTTAAAAAAATGGAAGAACAAATAAAAGATTTTTTGTTGTGAGATTCTTAATAAATGGTTAACCCAAGTTTTCTGAATTATAATTTATTTTAATTAGAAAAAACATTTATCTTTAAATAAGAAATAACATTTTAATATGTTGATTCTAGTCTAAATCATTGACATATTATAATAGGTCAATGGTCTAAATTGTTCTTTGAAAATCATGCTTCCAAACTAGGATTGGCAATATTGTGGTAATTGAAGAGGAATAATAAGGAACATAAAATAAATGTAATATTAATCAATAGCAATTGTATATTAAAAATACATAGTTTATTTATCATTTATCACAGCAATTTCAAAAACTTTATCAAGTAATATATTGCTAATTGCTAATTGGTATCTAAGAAAATTAAATTTTTACATAACACTATCAAAAAAAAAATCTAACATCAAGTAATTTTTACTTTATTCTAGTATTGTCAGATGTAGAAATTAATTAATTTGCTTATATATTTTGAAATAAAATGTGCTCAAGTCAATAAGAGATATTTCAAATGTGCAATAAGTAACATTTACCAGTAAAATAGTTTAAACAAAAAAAATATTTTATAATACTAAAAAGTCATATAATAAATAATATAACATTTTACAAGTATAAATGTATAGATTTTCTTTTTAATTAATCATATTGCAATATGTATCATACTATATTATATATAATTACAAAATATATAGGAAAAATTGTGAAATCCGTGTCCCTTATTCAATATTTCAATTTCTTTTATCAAAAGTATTTACGTAAATAAAAGTATAATTATAAAGTAAAAATATATAGGTCTTTAAGTTTAAGCTAACAAAGAAAAGAATGTTTAAATTAGACTCTTTGAGCTGGAACAATGGTCGAGTCTGACATCAATTTACAATTAGGAGTGATGTGAATGTCATTTATATTTTTACCAATTTCAGAATTTGTAGGACTTGTTTTTGGCTCTCCAAGTGCAGAAGCATTTTTAGTTATTAGGTCTCTAATACCTTTAAATTGTTTTTTAACTAAATCCATACTTTGATTAGCATCAACAATCACTACCTAAAATAAACAATTGAATACATTTGGTTAACATTTAAATAATAAGTTATTATAATCAACTAGAACAAAATAATTTAAATAAAAGTGGTTTTCTAAGTGAACAAATTAAAAACAAAAAACATACACAATATTTTTCTTAAAAACAATAGGGACTTGCATTAGTTGATATAGGTGAAATATTGAGGTAATACCAGTCTAGTTTGCCTTAAATATGTCTTAGGCAAGTAAAAATATTTTAATGCCTTTTTTGGACAGCAATCATTAAAATATTCCAATTTAATAATAATATTAAAAAATATTGTATGGAATTGATTTATTGTCAATTTAAGTGAGGGATTAAATACAAATTTTATACAATATGATACTTAATCCCTTTGTAAAGAAATGTAACAATGTCTCATTACACCTTTCACCCCAACATATATAAAATTCATGCTATATCTAAAATTATAATAAATTTACTAACAGGTATATTCTTTGGTACGTCAGTATTGTGTACATTTAACCACTTGTCGTGCAATTCATGTAAATGTTGTATGTATTCCAATGAAATATTTTTTTCTTCAAACCTATTCCTGGTTTTGATTCTTTGGTAAGCTATTTCTGGATCAGTCCTCAGATAAACTAAAAAATAAAATATAATATATTAGTATTTAAAAAAATTAATGATTTGATATTATGCCATACTTATGAGGTCAGATTCAATTTGAACATTTTCTATTAGCCACTTATACCATGCATCTAGCACAGAATATTCGGGAGCTGCCATAAGATTATCTTTGTATAAGTTTTCAACAAATATATTTCTGGAAATATAAAATTTTTTAATTTTTACTTATTTGCCACATTATTAATATAATAAAAACAATTTTTAATTATATTCATTAAATGTTGAATAAAAATTGAAAGTACATAATAATTATCATGTACCTTTTATTATGTAGTGATTCAACTCAATTTAAAACCATAATAGCATAAATTTAAGTATTAACTATTAAAACCTATATATTTTTATTAATTCAAGTAGATGTGTTTATAAAATGTAGGTGTAAAAAGAAAATTGTAATTTGTTGTTAGTTAATTTAGGACTAGGTAGGTTAACATTAATTTTTTTTTTAAATTTAAGTAGATTTTATTTCAACTATCGCCCACTTTTTTTCTACATAATCTTACATAGATTGCAAAATAAATTTAAGATGATATTATAAAATAGAACTATAATATATTAATACTTTAAATGTACAAAAAGGTTTCAATTGTTTTAGTAGAACAAATTAAAACTATAATAAACTATATATATTTTTCATTTGATTAAAAATAATAATTAATAAATAGACTGGCCAAATGTAAAGCGGCAAGGTAGTTATAATACATTTTAAAACTGGTTACTACTTTTCTAAAAATCCACAAGCCATTACTGTGAATAGAAGAATAAAAGCAAGTCATTGATTTTCCATAAAATATTAAGTACCTAGATAATATGCAAAAAAAAAAAAAATTGTAAAATTGTTTAGAAACCAAATGATTCAAAATAAATACTTCAAGTATTCATAATTAGTTTATTCATTGTTCAATAAATTGTTCAGATTGTGAAAATCCTTGTTTAAAAATCAGTACCTTTTGTTGAAATTGAACGTAAATAAATTAAATTTATCTGTGAACTGTTGAACTAAAATGGACGTTTGACAATATCTAACAACTATAATTATAGTTAATTATTGAGAGATAACTGGTAATAATTATTACCATTATAGTTATACAATAATTGTAAAGCAAAACTATTTTCATGTTTATTACGTATCACGATGAGGGATCATTAAAACCTAATTAATATATAAATAAAATGTAGATTTAACATTGGAAGACAACAAATAATTCAATATTTTATTTAAAATAATAATAGTTAGGCACGTATTTCATTAGAATATTTATGACAAATGTTTATTGAATTGAGCAAACAACCAAACTACTTTGATCTATTACGATATAATCATATTTATTACTCAATATGTACTAACTAAATTTTCCATTAAAATATTAAAATAAATAATAAATATGTTTTGATATTTGATTTGTGTGCAAAAGTTATCTAAATGCTAAAAATACAGATTACACTATAAGATTTAAAAAAAAAACATTATTTAACAATGTAGTTATTAATTATGGAAAAAAGAATAGGTACTTAAAATAATATTTTTTTAATGTTTATGGGTAGCTTAAGAGTAATAATCGTTTTTAACAAAATATTATGTAGAATTGTCAATTATTAACAAGTCGACATAAAATCATTTCCATAATATTATATAACTATAAAATGAAAAATAATAGGTGCAGTCAAATCAAAACAAACTTTAAAATTTAAATAGCAGCTGTTAGTCATATTAGGTGATTGAAATAATTTAATATTTGAAATTTTTTTAGTTAATATTCATTAAGGTTAGGAATGTGTCAGCAGTCTATGAAACACGGATGATTTAAAATAATATTTTGTAATCATATCTGGTAATTCAATTTGTTTAAATCTTAAAAAAAAACCTCTACAGTTCCATACCCCCCACTATCGTTTACTCAATATATATATATTTAGGCAAGCAATACTGACAATACCACACTTAATTACTTGAATATTAATATGAATAGCTTTGGCTGAATTAAATATTATGTATCTGTATCATGACATGTTATATCGGCAAGTCGAAACTAAAACATAATAAAGTTTCCACAACACTTGTAGAACTGTGAA
Source organism: Nasonovia ribisnigri (assembly GCA_027563435.1). Lineage (NCBI taxonomy): Eukaryota > Metazoa > Arthropoda > Insecta > Hemiptera > Aphididae > Nasonovia > Nasonovia ribisnigri. The sequence continues at coordinate 21,378 of JANEHU010004767.1, forward strand.
AACGTACAACCGTGGATACAGCGCCAAATCAGAATAGATACCTAGGTACCGCGAAAAAATCAAAAACCCAAAATGTTAACTAATGAAAAACGAGTATCTTCTCACCTAGGTAATTTCTCTTGTCATTATATTATACAGGTTTTACCCAGAGCCGCGATAATAATAATGTCCACCACTAATAATAATACGAGATTTAGTAACAATGGCGGAATGGGCGGGAAAAAAATTATGATAAATAATGAAAATTCAAAATGCGCAATTACCGGGCGCTGTAGATGGACCGTTCCATTATCTTGATGTTCTGCCCGGGTAGTTCCGGCCTGGCCTGGTGCAGTTCCAACATGGTCCTCTGCACGATCGACTGGAACGCGAAGCTCCACCGTTTCGGATCCTCGTACATCAGGCCCTGGAAAAATGAAAAATGAAAATACACACTGACCGTCTGTGCACGGGTATAATAAATCGGCGGCGAGGGCCGGAAGTCTGGGGCGGCTGCGAGATCCCGGTAAACAGGCGCGACGACGACGTACTCACCAAAAAGTTATGGCCGCGCACGTCCTGCCACTTGTGCACTGGTTCCTTGGCGAGGTACACGTTCGGGCAGTCTGCGAATTGTTCCAAAAACGTAGTTTTTCCACTACCTACGTTCCCCTCGACGAACACCGTGTACGGCCGGCTGCAGTATTCGTTGACGGCCATGTCTGTTCGAGTCTTGGAAATAAACTCCGCGGCTATGTCGTACAGTAAATGACCGGGACGCCGACGAGACCTGTTCGACGGCTGGATATGGAAGCGCGAAAGCGGCGGGGCGCAACGGAGCAATGACGTTGTAGACAATGCAGCCAGGCGGCAGAAACCGCGGTGGCATCGACAACACAAACACAACGAATTCATTACTTTTAACCGCCAAAACGTATTGTCCCCCCCAACCAGTTGTTGGCTGTTAAAATCAAACCAATTATGTTTGGCCACCGCTGTTATCGCCCTCGAGACTACTATCAATTATTCAAATGTCATCACGTGTGCCGGCATCGGCGCCATAATTATTTGGCTTTGAACTTTGGTTATAATCAACCATTATGGTCGATTCACACTGCTCCGTGATCCCGTGAACCATGATTTCCAGAAAAAAAACTATCCATGATTTCTCAAAATGATATATTTTTTCATTTTTGAGGTGAAGTTATGCACATAATGGTAAGTGGCAACCTTAGATCATATACTATGGATGTAGCCATCGGGCTGATTATTGAAGCCAGAATAACCTAGAGCCCCGACTGTTTGTGCGCATGCGCGTAATTCTGATTGGTTAATCAATTATAAGATTATTCAAACTATACGCGCGCGTAAATTAAAATCAAGCCACTATTATCAACTGATGTCTGATAACATTTTTATTGTGCATTTGTATTTTGTGTTATGTCTTAATATGTGTAATGACATTGAGACTAATCTGTTAAAATAATTTTTTTTTTAATATTAATATTTACTTTAGGTAACTATTTTACACTATAAACATTTAAAATATTATATTATTAATTAACAAAATCTTTAAATGAAATAAAATAAAGTAATTAACAGCACTTAAAAATCATAGAACAATCACAACTTATACTAACTATAAAAATAACTATTTAAATAACAACCTAACTATTGATTCTTAAATAATATTAATTTAGTCAAATTCCTCCTTACATTTTTACCAGTGATGGATAGTGTATGCATTTTGGCATAGTGGTGCATCCTTAATGTTATATAACTGCTGATGATCAATTTAAGCAATTGACTACGATGATTATCAAACATATCTTGATTCAGTATATGGTCCTTCATTAGTTGAGAATTAAAAATTGTTGGATCTTGGCTGACCTCATTTATTGTTTTCAAGCACAATATTTGGTGTATATTTTTTTTCTTCAGAATGTCATCAGAATTTAAGCGTATAATAAATTCAGCCGCTAGACATGTCTTATAGACATCTGATGATGAGTTTATTAATTTGCCTCGAGTTTTCAATTGGTATAGAATAGAACTGTTTTCATCACCTTTTTCAGTTAAAAAAGAATTTATATTAGGACTTGACAATACATTCAAAAGTTCTTTTGATTCATCAATAATATTATGATTTGAAACATTTGAGGAAACATTAGAGACTAGTATTTCAGGTTCTAATGCAGTTACACCACTAACATCTGTTGTTATACTTGTATGTCTACAATTAATACATTATATTAGTCAATACCTAATTGATAAAATAAAACATTTATTATCTAAATTTAAAATAAATAAATTCCTACTTACAAAAATTCTGGTATGTTGTATGTTAATTGTTTTCTACATTTTAAATGTAGCGTAGGTATTGACTCGGGCTTTAAATACCGTTTAATACTACCATTAAAACAATCTTCCTCAAAATGCCTTGAGCACAATTTTCTATTTGGTCCATAGTCACTTTCTAAAAATCCACAGGCTTTGAGCCAACTGCTACGTTGCGAGGGATTCGTTGGAAATCTATTTGTTAAAAATAGATAATTTACTAATTTAGTACATATTTATCAATACAACTGATTTTATAAGTTAACTTATCTAATTTTTCATTGACAGCAGTCAATTAAAACTGCATAAACATGCATTAAAAATCACTGAAATAGTGAAATACAATAAGAATATTATATACAGCAAGACAACCATAGAAAAATACATTTTTATTATTTTTAAGTCTTAGGGATGAACATGTATTACATAAAATAACAAGATAAATTTTGAGAAATAAATAATAATAACCAATTTTACTTACTTATGCAATGAAAGACCTGGGTGTGATTTTGATGACTTCAAGCAAAGTAAACTTGCATTCGGCATGTTGTTGAAGGCAGAAAAAAAATTGTATATAATAAATACTAAATTATAATATAAAAACGACAATTACCTATTACAATTAGAAAATCAAAATTTAATCTAATGATTAAAATTTAAAATTATGGTTTAGCATCAGCTATCAGTTATCACCTATGCATTTCAAATTTGCATTTTACCCAAGATCACGCCCTAGTGATAACATATTATTAATTTATTATCAATAATTTACGCATGCGCAGTAATAACCAAGGCTCTAGCTTTTTCAGTCATTTTGGCTTCAAATCTAATACACAAGCAAATACCGAGTGGCTACATCCATAGTATATGATCTAAGGTGGCAACTGGCAACTGTTATCACAATCCCACAATCATAATATTATATTTATATCACGATTTAAGATAGTACTATCTGTGGTATTCTGTGGTACTATCTTAAATCGTGGTTAATCAAACATTTTTTTGTAATAATCGTTTGAATTTGTCGAGCAATCAAGATTTTATTTACTGTTAAAATAAAAATGCCGAGTTGTTTTGTGTGTGGTCGATCAAGTAATTCCAAAAACAAAGATCTTGGAATAAGTTTCCATCAGTAAGTATATGAATGATTAGTTTTAACTTTTATTCTATTGAACATTTTCAATTTTTTTATTAATATATTTTTATTATTTAAGAATTCCAAAGAATGAGAATCATCGGTCTCAATGGTTGGAATTTATTCAAAAATGTAGTGTTGACCATTTAAAAATTAAGACCAAGAGCATTATTTGCTCTGAACATTTTACAAAAGATTGTTTTAAAAATTATAAACGCACAAGATTATTAAATGAAACCGCTGTTCCATCCATTGCAGTTAATCGTGTAAAATCAGTATGTTTAAAGAATAATTTAAATTTTATTTTATTTCAATATCATCACATTTTTATTCTAACATTATACAATTTAAATTTTTTTAGGCAAAAATTGCAATTCCTGAGGTGAGTTATACACTTGGTGGCAGTAACTCAAATCCTTGTTCCGTTAAATCTCTAACTGTAAGTATAACAGTATATAGTAAAAGAATTAAGTTATACAAGAAAATATTCTAATTATTAATATTTGAAAGGTTGACCATGATAGTATTCAAATGGAAGGTGTTCAACAAATTGATGAATTGAGTGTTCAGCAACCGTCATGCTCCTCAAATGCTACTTCTACTACTGACTGTAGCCAGTTCACATGTGAACCATCAACATCATTTTTAATGAAGCCTCCTACTCAGAAAGTACATATTATAATCATAATTAAAAATATAATAATTATTTCCATATATTATAATAAAATTTCTTGTTGGTTTTAGGTAAATTCTAGGTCTTTGAATTTTGAAGTTGTGCAAGACATCAACAATGATTCGCCAAGAAAAAAATATTTAAAAAGAACAATATCTTCCCTAGTTCGTGAAAACTCCAATCAGAGGAAAAAAATCAAGGTTCTAAATCAACAACTAAGACGTCAAAAAAAACAAATTTCCTCATTAAAAAGTATGTAGATAATGTTTAATAAATATATTGTTGACAAATAAAAATAGTAAATATGTTATACAAATTTATCATATAATAAATATTTTCATTATTTAATTTCAATAATTACATAATTTATTATACAACTGTTCGAAAAAAAAAAATTAATTTCAATTTCACTATTATAATTCAATTATATTAATATAGTAATTAATACTAATTTACAATATGCATATTGTTTAAGGTGTTGTTCAAGTTTTGAAAAATAAAAATTTAGTCCATCAAGATCAAGCAGACATCATAGACAGCAATTTCAGTAAGCATAAAGATCTTATAACTAATTTTATTAAAAAAAATGCTGGAAAAAAACTGCCTTTAAAGTATAGTGCTGAATTAAGAAAATTTGCTATCACCTTGAATTTTTATTCTCCAAAAGCATATCGTTTTGTACGAGATGAATTTAATTCTGTGCTTCCTTGTCCGAGAACGCTTAGCAAGTGGTATTTACATGTTGATGCTGAGCCTGGTTTCACTAAAGAAGCTATTAACACACTCTCTTTAGTTTGTAAAAATTCACCTACTCAACTTTATTGCTCATTACTTATGGATGAAATGGCAATAAGGAAGCATGTTGAATGGGACGGTACAACTTATCACGGCTACGTCAATTTTGGATCAGAAATACAAAATGAAACAGTAGACGAAGCAACTGAATGTTATGTTTTGATGGTTGTGGGTATCAATGCTTCATGGAAAATTCCAGTTGGATATTTTCTATGTAATCATTTAAATAGTTCACAAAAAGCAAACTTAGTTAGACGCTGTATAGATGTAGTTTCTGGAACTGGTATAAAAGTTATTAGCTTGACATTTGATGGCTGCGCAGTGAATGTAAGCATGGCTAGAGCTCTTGGTTGTAACTTAGATACTAATCCTCCTGATATTGTAACTAGTTTTAAGATCCGAGATTTAGATATTAATATTATGTTTGATGCTGCACATATGATCAAACTTGTGCGTAATACTTTTGGTGAAAAGTTAATATTAATTGATCATAATGGTGGAGTTATTAATTTTAAGTATATTAAAAAATTGTTGGTCTTACAGGAAACTGAAAAGTGTCATCTAGGTAATAAGTTAAAAAAGGAACATGTTTTTTTTTTTAAAAAAAAAATGAAAGTTAAATTAGCCAGTCAACTTCTATCAAATTCTGTAGCAGATGCTTTATTATTCTGTAAAGATAATTTAAAGCTTAAGGATTTTGAAGGATGTGAAGCCACTATAAATTTTATTAGATTATTTAATGATGCATTTGACATTTTAAACTCAAGACATTTAATGTCATACGGTTTTAAAGGTGCAGTTTGTATACAGAACTTTGAAAACATTTATTCTTTTATTAAACTATTTTTTTATTATGTTAATAATTTAAGACTAGAAACTGGCCAATTATTATTAAAATCTCAAAGGTGTACTGGTTTTTTAGGATTTTTGATAAGCTTTAATTCTTTAATAGATCTTAAATCCAAATATATTGACACTAATTGTTTGAAATTTATTCCTATGTACAAACTCAGCCAGGACCACTTAGAAATGTTCTTTGGTAGTGTAAGAGCTCAAGGTGGCTATAACAACAATCCGACTTCAAGGCAATTTAAATCAGCATACAAAAAAATAATGGTTAATGCTCAAATTAAAGACACTGGGTTAGGAAATTGTATGGCACTAGAAGATATTCCGGTATTAAATTGTTCAAGTGTTAATGATCCAATTACTGCTATTAACAATTCAAAATGTATTTTAAATAGTGATATTGATTTAGAACCTGAGGAATACAATTTTGAAATTGATGGGTTCCACTTGAACAATTTAAGCCAATTTTCTAAAGAAGTTTCTTTGTATATAGCTGGATTTGTATCCCATAAATTGTCAACAAAAATTAAGTGTGATATTTGTAATGGTGCATTGTTTGGTAATAGTGTTAGAAATATTAAATAAAAACACTAATTAACAGAATTGAGTAAAATATAAACGTCGTCAGGACTTTATTTAATACAAACAAACGAATTAATTTAAGGACTATGGAGTTCACAAAACTCGCTAACAAGGTTTTTAGAAAATATACTAATGATTACATTGACCCAAACGTCGGTCACGGCGTGGTTAATGATCGGACGGCGATTTTCTAACCACGGAGCACCGCGTCGTAACGTCGACCGTTCGGAACTGACTTTAGCGCGACACACTCGCACGACTAGCCACCCGTACGAAACAGCTGCCGCGACGATAGTGACGAGCGATGCCAGTGTGTCACGCCTTACAATTAAAAATTAAAAAGACCCTAACATTCGGCCATTCTACCCTTAGGATTGTCCTCGATCCGGGTCGCTTACACAAAAAGTAATAATACAATAAAAAAAAAACATAATAATAATACAACAAATGTAAGGAACATAATAATAATAATATTGCAAATGTAAGTAACATAATAATAATCTCACAACGTAAAGAACATAATAATAATCTCACAACGTAAAGAACATAATAATAATTATTTAATTTAACAAGATAAAATAGTACGTCGTACATTTTGTATTCCCACGAAAAATTTATTTAAGTTCGAAATCTTTATAACGTTTCGGTAAACGTCTTTGACGCGTCGGACGCGGCCCCCCTTCAGTTGGTTTACCTTGAATTGGTGATTTGTCTATTTCTGATCGTTCTTCCTCGGGTTGCGCATCTCGGGTCGTTGACCTTTCTCTCTCTGGCTGATCATCTGCGTCGGACTCTTGATCCTCGTCACCCGGCTCTCGGAGTATCTTCCACGATTTAAGTTGTGACACGTGGGCAGTGGTCGCGTACAGCTCTCTTCCGTCGGATGCGATCTCGGCGACCCGATAGGTGTCGGACGGTAAAACCTCAATTACCTGTAGTGGTCGTTCTCGGTATTTTCCTTGGAGCTTCGATGGTTGATCGGGGGTCGGCTGCCGTAACATCACCACAACTTCGCCGATGCTGTATTTGATAGCAGCGGTGCGTTTTAGATCGTAAGTTTCTTTCATTCGTTGTTGTCCGTCAACGATCTTTTTTTGTATTAACCGTTGCATTTCGTTCGGTTCAGTCCACTCGTCCCTGGTCAGGCTAAGGCTGGACAATACACCTCCATGAAATCGTGGCTGATAGCCGTGTAACGCCTCAAATGGCGTCTTAGTGGTAGTCTTGTTGGGTGCGGAGTTGAGGAATCGCTCGATCTCCCCGATCCTCGCGTCCCAACTTCGTTGATTCACTGCGGACATACTCAATATTGGCGTAATCGTACGGTTTGCCCGCTCAACCTGTCCGTTGGCTTGCGGGTGTCTAGTCGAGTCCAACGTGTGCTTTATTCCTCGGGATTGACAGAATTGTTGGAAAGCATTTGCGGTGAAGCACGAGCCGCGATCACTAATAATACGATCGGGCATTCCTCGTTCGTTGCAAAATTTTATCAGGTTTCGGATCACGCCGGCTGTATCAGTCGAACGACACGGATACAAATGAATGTATTTTGTCAGGTTGTCAGCGGCCACTAATAAATACTTGTTTAATTTTGTGCTCGTCTCGAATGGGCCCAAGTGGTCGACGTGAATCACCTGGAACGGCCTCCGTCCGGTCGGAATTGGGTGTAGCAGACCCGGCTTCTTCCCGGCTGGACGTTTATGAATTAAGCAGTCAAGACACATATGAACGTGTTGACGTACATACCGTCTCAATCCGGCAAACCAATAGTCCCTCGTGATGATTGCAATTGTTCGTTCTACGGCGTGGTGACCGCCGTAATCGTGTGCGCCTATGACCACTCCTTTTCTCATAGACTTTGGCACTACTAATAGAGCTCTTCCTCCGTGGAGCCGGTATAAGACCCCGTCTGTGAGCTGATAGTCTCTCACCAATCTTTCTTCGGCGACGGTTAATTTCGTGTCCGTCTGTAGTAAATTTATGAGCAGTTTTGTGTTTTCGTCAGATTGTTGCATAAACCTGACACGGTCTGTTGGTGATAGTGCAACAAAGACGTCTAGTCTTTTCGACAGGTCGGTCTCTACCGAGCTGGCGTCGTCCGGTTTACCGTCATGTACTCTACTTAGCGCGTCCACATGCGCCATGCGAGACCCTGGCCTGTATCTGATCTCAAAATCGAATTCCTGTAATGCTTCAAACCATCTAGCTATCTGTGGTTTCGTGGTTTTATGTACATTGAGGTAGACAAGTGATTGACAATCCGTGAACACTGTGAATCGTATCCCCAGCAAAAACGGTCTCAGACGGTCGAGCGTCCATATGATCGCGTATAATTCGAGGCGGCTTGAGTGATATCGCGATTCAGCATCCGTAGTCTTTTTACTTATTGCATACACCATATGCAGTTCACTCGACGTTGACCCTTGCAACAAAACTCCGGACAGCGCGACACTGCTGGCGTCGGTGTGTACCTGCGTGATTGGTGCATTCGGGTTATACATCGCGACCACTGGTTCGCTGCACAGTGTTCGTTTTAGTTCGTCAAATGATTTTTGTTGCTCGGGTTTCCAGGTGAACACCGCGTTCTTGCCGGTAAGTGTCGTCAACGGTGCTGCTAGCTTGGCGTAATTCACGATGAAACGTCTGAAGTATCCGGCGAGTCCCAGGAATCGTCTTACTTCGTGCTCGTTTTTAGGTCGTGGAAACGTGGCTATGACCTCCGTCTTCTTGCCCGGTTGGATCGTCCCTTTCGATATTCGAAACCCTAAATATTCCAAACAATCGAACCCAAAAGAGCATTTGTTCGGCTTAAGCGTCAGCCCGGCAGCACGTAACGTCCTGAACACTTGTTCTAGACCGTCCAGCAGGTGTTCGAAGTCTCTCGACGGCATTACTATGTCATCCATATAAACATTGACCAAACCGTCGTCCTTCAGTTTCTTGAAAATGGTGCTCATCATACGTTGGAACATCGCTGGCGCCCCTTTGAGGCCAAAGGGCATCCGTTCAAATTTCGCTGCGGCGTCTTCGGTGATGAACGCCGTTTTCTCTTTAGCCTGAGGGCTAAGTGGTATTTGTAGGAACCCGTTCGAAAGGTCCATTGTCGTAAATATGACGCCGTCTGCAAGTGTACTCAGTTGGCCGTCGATGTCGGGCATAGGGAAGATCGGCGCCACCGTTTGCTGGTTGAGTTTTCGGTAATCCACACAAAGCCTTTTGTCACCCGATGCCTTATTCACCAACAGCACAGGACTGGCGTAAGGTGACGTCGAATCGCTCACAATACCGGCCGACCTCCACTCTCGCACTATCTCCGTTATACGTTTACGATCGGTCGGTGATGTGCGATATGGTTTGGCATTTATCGGCACACTTCCCGGGTGTTCAACAATTTCCATCTGCACCTCCTTCGCACAGCCCAGCTCAAAAATATTTTTCGCAAACACATCACGATACATATTTATGAGGTTAATCAGTCTTGCTCGATCTTTTTCAGCGATTGCCGGTCCCATTTTAATCTCATCGGCGGTGATCGGTTCCCTCACTATGGACTCCCGTTGCTCGGCTTCAGCAACATAAACACCTATGTCATCATCGCGCGACGTCGCGGATAGCACACTTGAATCTGCTGGACCGACCACAAGTTCGGATCCACATTTAAAATAAACGACATGAGCTAGGTCCAGCCATGACCTACCCACTATTACGTCGACCGGAATCGATCTGTCGTCCCTTCACCCGTCGTTTCCGCGCCAGGTTGTGTCGCATCTCCCACCGTATACAGTGGACGCGATACGAGTCGTACATTTATATTACATTTGCGAGCAATCGACGCTCGGATTAACACGTCGGACGCGCCAGTGTCAACCAATCCATCCACGGACTTCCCGTTCAATTGCACGGTCTTCAAAAACGGATTTCGACTTGACGTAGGGGTGGTAGATTCGGCGAGGCAGGCATCCGATTTCCCTGTTGGCGTTGTTTCAGCGGCCTCTTCGGTCGCTGTACAATGGCTACGCGTATGCCGTGTCGATCCGCAGTTCGAACACGGGCGTCTTGGTTTCGGACAGTCTCTGGCGATGTGTCCTTCCGCTCGACAATTATAACATTGAGGCACCTTGCGCTCATATTTTCGTGTTTGTTTCGCGGTGTCATCTTTTGCTGCAATCGGGATGGTTCCTTTCGGAGTCGGCGGCAAAACGTTGGTACTACGACTTGTGTTGTCCTTTTCCAATGGCACTTTTCTCTGGCAACCGGTCGACGGATTTTTATTTTGCGCAAATCTCGTTCTGCGTTTATCGCGCAACCGTTCCCAGTCGTGCAGATTGGACAACAACTCGTTCAAGTTTTCGTGGTGTCAACTGGAGGTCCAATAGGCTTGGTCCTGAGATCGGAGCCCCTCCAACACATAATCCCTCGTCTCCGAGAACGTTAGTTCGAGAGAGCGGCACATTCCCGCCTTGTCGTAGAAGTAGTCGACCACGGGCTCGTCGACGCCTTGAGTCCGGTTTTCCAGCATCTGCCATCGGTCCGACCTTCGTAACACCCGCACGAAAGCTACGCGGAACTTGGAAACAAATTCGACCCAGTCTTCAAAAATCTCGTATAGAAACCAGCTCCGAGCGGCACCCTCGACGCGACTTCGCACGTACTGGAGCCGATAGCGAAACGGCCAATCATTGACATTTGCTAGTCCGTCAACGCTCGCTATCCAGTCTTCCGCGATATTACCGGATTCGCGGCCGTTGAATTTTGGCACGGCGCTACCGACGTCTGGTAATATTCGGTAATTATTCACGTCGTTGGACCGAGTCGAAGATCGCGCACTCACGACGGTGTCGTTCGCGTTAGACGTTTCGCCGGTCAACTTTATTTCGAGCGCTTTTAGTCTTTCGCGAAGCTCGTCGTTCTCCTTCACGAGATCTACGTATCTCGGCGCGGTTACCCCAGTCTTGGCGTTCGGGTTGGTGTTATCGATAGACTGGTGTTCATTATCATCGTTCGCCATGATAACGATACCAGCACGCCGGTAAGGTATAACGGTAAACACTAAACGGTCAGCAGTTGCTGAAACGTCGTGCGAACTCGTAGATAGCGGCGATACTCGAACGCACTCGTACGGACGGTAAAAACGGCAACGTCGGTGCACGAACCGTAAAACGGCAACGTCGGTACACGAACGAAATAACGGCAACGTCGGTACACGAACGGCAAAACGGCAACGTCGGTAAACGAACCGTAAAACGGCAACGTCGGTACACGAACGAAATAACGGCAACGTCGGTACACGAACGCACTCGCACAAACAACGGTGATAACGATTTCGGGTTTTCCCAACGCACCAGGAAAAATAACACGTGTTTTCGATTCGGATTTCGGACAAACGGACTACGACGGTTCAAGCGCCGGAATTTCGGTTTCCGTTCACTTTAAACAGAACGGACCACAGAAAGAACGGCGTGATCCCACTTCTGATTTTGTTAGAAATATTAAATAAAAACACTAATTAACAGAATTGAGTAAAATATAAACGTCGTCAGGACTTTATTTAATACAAACAAACGAATTAATTTAAGGACTATGGAGTTCACAAAACTCGCTAACAAGTGTGGTGAGGGCTCTCCAGACCACCACGTGCTTATGTGTCAGGACAATTAAACACAATAACAACTAATCATATATAACAATTAAATTTAATATAACAACAGAACAACCAGAACAATATTTAATAATCACAATTGCACATCACAATATTTTATTACTAGCTTACACAAACAAAATGATATAATAATTACTAACTAGCAGCTATATCGTGGCTAGAATACACACTGATTAGTGTCGTGCTCTGTCAATTAAAAATAAATGATAATCGACTGTGGCGCGACCAATTGACAAAATATAATAGTACAAATAATAATAATAATAATAATAATACTAATAATAATACTACAACTCGGCCATACCTGACTTTGAGTGGACTCCACTCATAACAATTTAAAAGAATAACAATATCAAAAAAAAACAAATTGTATCAATTTACAAAACAATATTAAATCAATAAAACATATCAATTAACAAAACAATATTAAATAGAATTTGAGATAATTAAACATAATAGAATTGTGGGTTTGATAATATGGGTATAGAAAACATTAACTTTGAATTTTAATCCAGGGTTTCATATGTTTGCTTTCATATACTGAATCAAAAGGAATCTGAGTGACTTGAAACCCTTCGACATCATTAAGGACATACCTATCATTACCTAAGGCTTTTTTTACTCTGTAAGGCCCTTTAAACTTAGGAATGTGTTTTTTACTAGAGCCTGGGGTTGTGTCAATATTTTTTATCATCACCAGGTCACCAATGGAATATTGATGAGCAGGACGATGACCTGAATCATAATATGCCTTATTTTTGAGCTGTGAGTCTAGGTTGTTGTCTTGTGCAACATACCTAATTTTTTCTAAGTCTCTTTCACAATTCTGTGGGTTATCTGACTCTAATATAAGTCTTAAATAGTCATGGGTGTCACCATGTTGGTTCATACCAAACAAAAGATTACTAGGTGAATTTTTTATTGTACGGTGAAAAGTATTATTAATGGCAAATTGAACTTTATTTAAATGTTTGTTCCAATTTTGATCTTCTTCATGAAGTAATTTTGACAACATGACCTTAAGTGTATGATTATAACGTTCAACTTGGCCATTAGCCTGAGGGGAACCGGCAGCTATAAGGACATGTTGAATGTCATGAATAACACAGAAGTCTTTAAACGCATGAGAGGTGAAGCAAGATCCGCGATCAGATACTATACGGATAGGTTTACTGTAATATGAAAAATATTCAATTAATTTTGAACAGGCTTCTTTGGTATTGACTGTACGGACTGGATATAAAGTTAAAAACTTACTAAATGCATCTACAACTACAAATATATATCTAAAACAGCCAACAGTTTTATTTAAGGGTCCGTAGTGATCAATATGAATTGTGTGGAAAGGTTTAGTGCCTTTCTCAATTAGTTTAAGGAAACCTTCTGCTTTGCCTACTTTTGGAGAAAACACTATACATTTCAAACAGTTTTCAATGTGACTTTTCACACAATCAGTCATTCTGGGGAACCAATATACCCGTTTAATTAATTCTATTGTTTTATTCATGCCTACATGGCCCATGTCATCATGACAGCTTCTGATGACCTGGTCACGCATATTAACTGGAACATAGAATAACAATCTTCCATCGAATTTTCGATAGACTAAACCATTTCGAAGTTCATAAAATTGATTTTCAGAATTTTCTAACAACTTATAAATGTCCTTAATAGTTGGGTCAGTGCATTGATTTATTGCCAGCATCTGATTAAATGTGCACCCTTCAAGAACTAGTATGTGGTGATTCCTACTTAACGCATCAACATGTTGCATCCGGTTTGATGACCTATGTTGTATTTCATAATCATAGTTTTGTAGAAACAGTGCCCAACGAGCAATCCTAGGATTTATTTCTTTTTTATTTAATGTCAGTGTTACGCTATTACAATCAGTTATGATTTTGAATTTAATGCCTTGTAAGTAAACATGGAATCTTTTAATTGAGTTTATTATTGCCAACATCTCTAACTCATAACTGTGATAACGAGACTGTACACTAGTAGTGCGTTGGCTAAAATAAAAAACAGGGTGAAACTTATTATCGGCTTGTTTTTGGAGAAGTATTGATCCGAATCCTAAACTCGAGGCATCACAATGAAGCTCAGTTTCTGCATTCGGGTTGTATAAGCATAAAATTGGTTGTTCGCTAAGCTTTTGTTTGATGGTTTCAAAAACCGCTAACTTGTCTTCACCAAAGACGAATACTGTATCTTTCTTTAGAAGATCATATAATGGTTTTGCAATAGTAGAAAAATTAGGGATGAACCTACGGAAATACGACGCTAACCCAACAAAGCTATGGAGCGTTTTTTGGTTGCATGGAATCGGATAATTTAAAATAACTGATACATTTCTGGGATTGGGACGTATGCCAGAAGAATTGACAAGATATCCAAGGTAGACTATTTCTTTTTTCAAAAACTGACTTTTGTCAAATCTTATTTGTAAATTATATAGCTTCATTATGGATAGAACATCAGATAATATATCTAAATGCGCTGTTACTGTTTCGGTTGCAATCACTATGTCATCAAAATAAACAACAACTTTTTTAGCTTTAATTTGTTCAGAAAATATATTATTCACATAGCGTTGGAATTTACTGGGACCATTACATAACCCAAAAGGCATTTTACAATATTCATATTGTCCTAAGGGTGTGGTAAATGAGGTAAACTTTCTAGAATTTTCTTCTACAACTATATGATGGAACCCATCTTTCAGATCAATACAAGTAAAATAATTTTTATCACGCAATAAGTCTAAGTGATCATCAATGAGTGGAAGGGGATACCTATCCCTTACGGTCCTCTTGTTTAGTTCCCTATAGTCAATACATAAGCGTAGTTCACCATTTTTTTTTTTTACTAACACTATTGGACTACTGAATTCAGAACAACTGGGCCTAATGATTTTCTTTTCCAGTAGATTATCAATAATATCCTGTAGTTTATTTTTTTCAAAGTAAGATAAACGTCTAGGGTTAAAGTAAAAAACACTAGGATCCTTAAGTTCTATTTTGATTTCAGAAAAAGGTACACTAACAGTATTCAATTCATGATTTGTAGTGTCTGGGCTCATATATTTTGTAATAATAATATCTTTAATTTTATTTTGGGTACTATATGACAGTGTTGTTTCAATATCTAGTTCAGGTTCCTTAATGTTAGATTGTTCATTAGTAGGCTCTAAATTATATATCTCACTAAACGGTATGATATCATTACGTTTAAATTCAATCTCAAATTTCCCATCATTAATTGTAAACATAACCCTCGGATGTGACAGAAAATTTCTGCCCAACAAACAGTCATAACTTATAGTGTTATCAGGTACAATATTCAATTTTATATTAATTGGTTCACTAGTATCAGGAGGATATACATCGACAAAGGATTGATTAAGTACAATAAGTTCAGATCCATTAATTCCTACAATACCCGAATTAGATGGGGGCATAAGGGGAGTACATTCTAAAGGATACAATTTTTCTTTAAGTAAACTCACTGGACTACCAGTGTCTATCATAGCTAAAATATTTGAGACATACTTATCAGAAATTTTTAAATCAACATTAATAAAATATGCAGGTGTTACCATATCCGATGGATGCAGCATCATTGTAGCACTACTGGAACCGTTTTGGGTCTTGACTGCTTGAAGTTTTGATTTGCCTTGTGGACAGGCAGTGATCTGGTGTTCAATAGACCCACATGTAAAACAAGAACCGGGTCGTCGTTTTGGTTGAGTACATCCAGTTGAGATGTGGTCAAATGAACCGCAGTTGAAACATCGCGTTTTCTTCTTTTGAAACGACTGCTTGAAATTTGTATTGGTGGTAGATGGGTTAGTTGCTGCTTCAGGTTGACAATTACTATTTTGGGTTGTTGCTTCTGGATGTGATGGACGACTTAAATTCTTGAATCGCGTGCTTCGAGAATTTTTGTAAAAGTAACAATATCATTTAAAAGTTCATTTTCATGAGAATGACTTCGGCTCATTAAATATAAACACAATTCACGTGAATACAACCCTTCGACAATTTGTTGCTTAGTTTCACAAAAATTAAGTTGAAGTTCACGACACATACGTGCCTTGTCATGGAAATATTCTATAATCATTTCACCTTTCCGCTGGTGACGAGCAATTAACAATTTTGTACGTTCTACTGTTGAAGTTTGTGTACCAATGAAAGTCTCTTTAAACTGTCTTTCAAATTGCTCCCAGTCGGAGAATGTTCGTCCAAGGTACCAGTTGTGAGCAGCACCCTTAAGTTTAGTCCGTATGATTTCCAATTTGAATGAATCAGGCCAATTATGAAGATCAGCAGTCGACTTTATGCTCTTAATCCAATTTGATGCTTCAGTGTATGACTCAGTTCCGATGAAGTTCGACAATGATTCGTGGAAATCAGGCATCACATAATAACCGTTCGATATATTACTTTGAATTGATGAACTTGGTGTTGTGGAACGACGTAACAACAGTTGTTCCATAAGTAATCGATTTTGTTCAATTAGTGCCATCACAACAGAATTTGAATCTGATATCATATTATTCGATTGTGGAGGCAAGCTGCTGTTGTTGTTAACATTGACATCGTTTGATAACGGGTTACGAGTGTCGTTTGGTATATCATGTGTAGCAACACTCGACGACGTAGAAGAAAAATTCGGACTATTGGTTGTACCACTGATACCAATGTTGTTAGCGTCACTACTTCTAGTGTAATTATGGTCAAAACAATTTTGTAGGTTATGGTCAATCTTACCTTCTGAATCCACGTGTTGGGCCATCATTAATTAGCAATAATGAATAAATTGACACAACAATTCGTCAACTTACGATTCACTGTTCAATTGTGAGAATCCGTAACAATAAGATATCTCCTTCGAATCCCACTTCTGAATTTTGTGGTGAGGGCTCTCCAGACCACCACGTGCTTATGTGTCAGGACAATTAAACACAATAACAACTAATCATATATAACAATTAAATTTAATATAACAACAGAACAACCAGAACAATATTTAATAATCACAATTGCACATCACAATATTTTATTACTAGCTTACACAAACAAAATGATATAATAATTACTAACTAGCAGCTATATCGTGGCTAGAATACACACTGATTAGTGTCGTGCTCTGTCAATTAAAAATAAATGATAATCGACTGTGGCGCGACCAATTGACAAAATATAATAGTACAAATAATAATAATAATAATAATAATAATAATAATAATACTAATAATAATACTACACAAGGTTTTTAGAAAATATACTAATGATTACATTGACCCAAACGTCGGTCACGGCGTGGTTAATGATCGGACGGCGATTTTCTAACCACGGAGCTAGAGCTGGCGGTATGTGAAATTCACTCACCGGTAGTCGGTATGTGTTTACATACCGGTTTCTGTCGGTATACCGGTATGGTAAATACCGTAATTTTTTTCGGTAAATACCGTCTCTCAGATAAATACCGTGTCTTCGGTAAATACCGTCTCTTCGGTAAATACTGTTCCTTCGGTATATACCGTCTCTTTGCTACTGAAATAGCACGGCCACGTAATCGGCACCGCCGTGCTGCCGTCGCCGTACCGAAGAATACCGGTATACCGGAATATTGAAATACCGGTGACTTACCGGTATACCGTAAATACCGCCAGCTCTGCGGCCGTACCGAAAAATACCGGTATACCGGAATATTGAAATACCGGTATTTCTAAATACCGGTAGTTCCAAATACCGGTGACTCACCGGTATACCGTAAATACCGCCAGCTCTACACGGAGCACCGCGTCGTAACGTCGACCGTTCGGAACTGACAATTCAGTGTTGCCAGATGTAAAAGGTCAAAAATTTCGATTTTAACTATCGAAAGTTTCGATTTTCCCATCAATATCCCCAGTTATCTCATAATATTTATTGATAATTGTTGATATGAAAAAACTACTTTCAATTAAAATAATTATAAAAATAGGTAATATGTAGGTAGAAACCACAGATATATACTAATACTAGATAGCCGTCTTCTTGTTATCAGTGAAACACGCCGCCATATGCAAAGAATACAACTCGGTAAACAAACGTTATCACTTAATAAACAACAACAACGATTCTAGGACAAAATATCCACGGATAAAATATCCAAACCAAAATATCCAAGGACAAAATATCTAACGGTCAAAATATCCATGGACAAAATATCCAAATGTATCAGTTTTTCCGTGAATAAGTAGATTAAACTTTAAGTACTTACTAATCAAAAAGTTCAAATACCAAATTATTTAATTATAAAAATATAATATATAATAATAATATAAGTATAAATGTATTATATAATATATAAATTACGTTATTATTACGGTATAGTAATAATATCGCAAAATAATTTTATCTAAAAAATCACTATACCTACACTATTTTCTAAAAATTTAGAAAAGCGTTTTAAAAAATATACAATTTTATTTTCTAATAAAATAAGAAATAGCGTTCAAAAAATTTTCAATGTTTCTACTACCATCATCATATTCTTGGCAAATATTTTTTAATATGTTATTATGTTTCATTTTTTTTTTCGTTGGTCCAATGGTACCCAGTTGACGCTGTGCGACTTTAGTTTCGTCTGCTGCATTTTCATGCCTCATCTTTGTAATCAATGTCCAAATTGTCGGATGCTTGTGATTCACCTAAATAAATATTAAATAAATTATATTGAATAATTGAATTTTAATACCTAATAATAAAAATGTACTTACTAAGTTTGAAAACCGATTATTCCATCCCTCACATATATTGTTAGTCCGATCTCCGTTGTTTAATGTTCGTCTCTTACATTCCAGACAGATGGTGGAAAATTAGGAGATGTTTTTCGCAATTTTATTCGTGTCTCCGATTGCCCGTTCCCAACTCTTCTATACGCCCCTATATATGTGCGCTCAAAATACTCGACCAAATCTGTAGCTTCTTCAGGCATGACACTTTTTAAATAGGTTAAGCCTTGAAAAAAACAAGCTATTTATAGACATTTGAAGTTTTAATTTTTTAAAGTACTATGTTAAAGTGTATCTACATACTACTTTGCACAAAATTAAATTACGATATTGGTTTTTTTGTTATAATTTTAAGATATTATTTGTTGGTATATGAAACTTTTAGAGTATATCGTTATATTTTATATACACACAATGTCTTCGCTCAGAACCGTTTTTCTAATACAATGATATTTTAAGTTTTATCTAGTTACCTGTATTAATATCATTTATTGGTAAAAACGCCAGGCTGTCTAACATGCCACAAAAATGGGCAAACTCTTCATTTGACCTGTACAATTGTTCAAGACCTAACTGTTGTATTTTTCTGTGTGTACTTTGACAGAGATGGAAAAAGCATCCTTGGATTTGTACATCTTCTCCAATAACAGTTTTTATAGCATTGATTACTGCTTTTTCAAAGTCCACATTAATTATTTGTGGATCCGGAAACAAATTTCTTATTTGTCATCCAAATAACACCAATCATTCTCAATAACTAATTGATTAAGATGGTTAGGATTAATTGGATTGTTTTTCGATTTTTGTCTCCTTAATCGTCTTTTTACGGTTTCTTCGGCTGGCATCAGAGCTTTTGTGTCACGGTCCACTTTTGCTACCACTTCTGAAAAAATTTGTCCTGGCTTTTTTTCGTGTTGTTTTGCAAGTTGGAGCATTTCATTCACACATTTTGTGACATTAATTTTCCCTGTGTTTTTGGCACATGTGATCAGATGACGTGTGATGACGTGTGGTTCAGAATAGTCCAATTCAGATTTTAATATTCCTGGACATTTCAATAAATTTGATTTCACGCAGCGCCATGACATGTTTTTGATACCTATATATTTTACAGTATACATGTGCCCTTCAAATATGGCTTTTAAACCACCTTTGTTCGATCTCGTTACTTCCATTTATAATTAATTTTTAATAAATTTATAAACTGCACTTCACTACGTTAAGTCGTTAACACGGAAACCGAAAGACGTTGACGCTTGACGACGATGAAGACTTATGATAGATTTATACGTAACGATAACTGTAATTTGTCGGAGTTTGAAAACCGGACACTAAATAAAGATAGTAATGTAGTATACTAATACTACTATAGGTACGATATAACAAAATCTAATAAATAATAATCCCACACTAATCTTGTCGATAATTTAAACGATAAGCTAGGTAGGTACGTGAAATTTCCAGGTTAAAATACAATTATTATTATATGTTAGTATTATATGTTATATATTATAGTACATATGTATATAAACATCACAATATAAATTTATTAATAAAATTGTAATTGTTGAGCTATAATGATTTATACCGATAGCTAATAAAAAAAAAAAAATTATTAATAATACATATTTTTTAGTATTGTCGTATATTATTAATATTTGTCATTTCAAGATTTGGATATTTTGACCGTTGGATATTTTGACCGTTGGATATTTTGTCCTTGGATATTTTGGTTTGGATATTTTGTCCGTGGATATTTTGTCCTTGGATATTTTGACCGATTACCAACAACAACAATAATATTATGATTTATGATCTAATATTATAAAACAGAGAACTGAAGTCTGAAAAATTGAGAAATAATAAAATATAGGTAAGTAATAAATATTAAATTGATATAAATAATAAATTGTCTATAATATAATATTATGTATAATACTGATAAAAGTCAAATATTGATAACGTTTATTTACCGAGTTGTATTCTTTGCATATGGCGTCGGTTTCAATTATTTTGCGATGGTGTATCCGAAGACGGCTATCTAGTATTAGTATATATCTGTGGTAGAAACTGCCAACTATCAACATTTGTCTAACAATAGTGTGTTTAACATAACAGTTATAAAATTATTATAGTTTACTAGAATAGAACCATATCAAGAAACATTAAGAGTAAAAATGAATCATTATTAAATTTGGTTAAACAGTTTTATTAATATAAATTTCAATATAACATTACAATATCCATCTTGATTTAAATCTAAACAATGATGATAAAGAAAATAGTAATAAACAATACATATTTTCCCTGTACATAAGCAATTTATAAAATGTTAATAAAAAAAAACATAACAACTCAGTCATATATATATTTTATTATATATTTATTTTAAAAATGAATCATTATTAAATTTGGTTAAACAAAGTTTTAATTAATATAAATTTCAATATAACATTATAATATCCATCTTGATTTAAATCTAAATAATGATGATAAAGAAAATAGTAATTAACAATACATAGGTATTTTCCCTGGACATAACCAATTTATAAAATATTAATAAAAAAAAAAACATAACAACTCAGTCGTATATATATTATATTTTATACATGCTATTTGTATGATATTTTAACATATATTTATCGATATTGAAATCAAAACATGATTTTTCTTGAGCACTTAAAATATTTTTAGCATATAAAATCCCTGTTAATGTTTCAGTAGATAACCTATTTCTTGTTTTATTTTTGTTTAAATTAATTGTACTAAAGATTCTTTCTACTGCTGCACTACTATGAGGTAATATAAGTATATATTGCACAAGATCATTGATTAATTGAAATGTTTCTGAGTCATCAGAATTTTTTATACTTTTAACACATTGCCAAAAATCCATCATAGGCATATCATAGTCCAAATTTGTGTTTTGCATAAGTCTCCACTGTCTGTCCAAATTATTTAAGTCCATAGGTAGTTTATGTTTAAAATGAATAGCAACCGGAGAAATGGTAACTATATTCTTAATATTATTAGGCTCAACAAAACTCAAATTTTTTAACATTTGAACATGTGGTGAGTTAAATGGAAATCTTTTATATAATTGATGACAACATTCGATATAAAAACTAAGACAAATGTTGAGAAATTCATTTTTGTTTGGAATCAATTTTTTTGAAAGGAGAGCCATACAGTAACCACCGACATACATATCATCCAGAGGTAAGAAGTTGGTAGGGTTTCTGTATTGTATTTGTGATACACTTGTGATTTCTAAATACTCAGATTTGATAAAAAATGATAAGACAGTTTTATACATGGTTTCAATTTTTGAATAAAGTTTGTACACTTTTGGTTTGGCAGATTGGAATTCAATATTAAGATCTGTGATGATTGGAAGAATATAGTCCAAAAAATGTAAATAAATTTCAATCATTGGATCGCATAACATTAAATGTATTCTATCGGCATTATTATCTATTAACTTTTCTCCAGTGAAATATAATTTTAAGGCCGAGTATTGCTCAATCACACGTTTGATGCAACTGTGTAAAGATAGCCATCTGGTTTGGCAGGGTTGAAGTAACTTGTGTGGTTTTGCTTCGACAAACATTTGGAACTCGTTAAAAGCTGACTGTCTTTTAACACTATATTTAAGGTATGTATAGACATCACGTACAAGCTGTTCGACTTTATTTGGAACTTTTTCGCATGCATAAGATGCAATAAGAGCCAGTGAATGACAAGTACATTTTATAACAAATAATCCAGGGCTGTCTATTTCTAACAATGTTTTAACAGACCTGTTTACTCCAAACATTACACTGGCTCCATCAGAAGCAAATCCTACCATATTTTTTTTGAAAGGAATATTATTGTTATTGAAGAATTCCAAAAGAACAGAATGAATCCCTTGCAGTGCCATCAGCTACTTTTAGTAGTGCTGCAAATTCATCTCGAACAGTAAACTTTTTAAAGTCAAACATTCTTATTACAATTGCCAAATGTTTGATTGACGAATGGTCAGTTGACTCGTCAATCATGATTGAAAAAAATTGTGTTTTCATTTTTGATATACGGTTATCGAAATCAAACTGACCAATGACATTGCAGACAATAGAAGTTGCCTTTGTACGATTACATGAGAATTGTTTAATTACATCTGACTCAGGACAAATAGATTTAAAAAGTGAAATGAGATGATCCGACGATCTAAGGGCAACATTATGTTCTACGATGTACATTGATATTCTGATTTCAGATTCTTTCATTTTTTTAATGAATGTGGTATGTGGTTGGAATGCAGATGAGGAATTAATTAAAAAAAAGATACTTGGGTTGATCGCATATTTTGTTGGTGTTTTTCAGAAATTGAGTGCTTACGGACAGCTGATTTTCCACCCAAATAATCAGAAAAACAAACTTTACAATGAAAGTGAAACACATCTCTCTTACTTTTTGCTATCCACGCCTTGAATTCCTTTTCTTCTTCCCATTGTTTGCAATATTTGTGGGTATAAGGTTTTTTCTTAGGCCAACCTTTACCTTGAGTTTGCATATCATCGTCGCTTGAATTTGACATTTTGGCTGTAAATATAAACACTTTTATATTTAAAAAATAATTTATTCAAATAGGTACCTAGGTATATAATGTAATAGCTCACCTTTATAAATTATTTCCTTTAAGTATATAATCTGATGGGTGGATCCACACTAAATTGAATTAAAAATAATTATTATTTTAAAGAACGAGTTATTTATTATTTAAAATCACACTACGTTCACGCCTTCGATGTAATGAGCCGATTTACGGTAAAAAGATGACATGACTAATGTAGTAATGACTAACCATGATAAATGAGAATAGTGAGAATACTAAATAGTAAAAAGCGAACAATCAACAATGCGTTAGGCCGTTAGGCGTATAAATTGCGTTGCATACACGAGTCACGAATTAAGATTGTAATTTTCGTGATAATCAATATTTATATGAATCTGGGAAAATTCAAAAATCCTCAAATATCTCCAAAAATAACTAAATCCTCAATCATATCCACAACACATTGGTAATTCCCCAGATTGAGGAAAAATCCCCAAATCTGGCAACACTATTTACTGACTTTAGCGCGACACACTCGCACGACTAGCCACCCGTACGAAACAGCTGCCGCGACGATAGTGACGAGCGATGCCAGTGTGTCACGCCTTACAATTAAAAATTAAAAAGACCCTAACAATAGGGATAATTTTTTTTATTCCATCATAAATATGAAAGACAAAGGAGGTTTACATTATCCCAGTAATGATGTAGTACAAATTTGTGTTGCTACAAAAAAATATTTTAAAACATATTATGATAAAAAACAATTTAATAAAATGTTAATTATTACAAATGTATTGAAAAGTTTTATTAATAATGATTCAATTTTTTATTCAATAAAACATCATAATGATCAAAATGGACCCCTTGACAATCATGTTGTATTATTAATTAAAGCGATTATTTCTATTTATTCTGATATTAAAATTAATTACCTTAGCCGTACTCAAAATGAAACATTGTCCTTAAGAACATGGTACAACAAGTTGATTCTTTTTAGAGGCCAGTAAATCTTTAGGTTATACAGTGTCCCGTGAGAATTTACTCATTGCGATATCTCCTTGTTTATAGCTAAATATTTATGAATATGTATACATAATTAATAATTATTATGTACTTTAATAACCTATTAGTTTTAAATAATAATAATAATAATTATATTTAGCATTGTTTTGATGTACCCACATACTTGTAAGAAAACCATGATAAATTGTATTTTAAATTTTCGTAACTGTTAATGTAAGATAATAATGCTACTAGTTAAAGTTAGATATTATATGTAAATATGCAATTACTTATAATATCCAACATAAAGTAAGTAAATTAAACTATTATTTGTATATTTAAATAATAATTTGTAATATATTATGACATGTATAGTATTATTGTATTATCATCAATAAATTATATTGACAATATAGATAAGAAAATAATTACCGTGTACAATAATTTTATATTAATCAAGTGGTTACTCTGATGGTCTCCTTTTTCCTTACTTCAATCCACGGTCTTAGAAGATAGTAGAAAATTTAAAAGAAAAAATGAATAAAATAATTGAAGAAAAAGATTGGGAATTTTATGAAGTTGTTGAACACAATTATGCAAAGGCTGAAGTGATAGACTGTCTAATATATTATTTAACTGGTATGTAACAAAATATTATTAAGCATTTACCATTAATTATTATATAAAATGTTATTAAATACCTATTACAAATCAATTAATTTCTTTTATAGGATACCTATCCAAACAAATGTTGAAATACATTGGTGATTGCAATACTTGTAAGTCAGCGTTTGTAACACCTCAAGTTTATTCTGAACAAATGTGTGCTGCATTGGTCAACATGAAAACCAAGGGACGATTGATACATCCAAACATATTCTTTTTCGATTTCATCAAAAAAATTGAAAATAGTTTTATTAAGCATTCTTCATCCACGCACGTATATGAACTCATAATCACAGATTTGATGTCTGAAAATACAATTAATTTCCCATGTTCAAGTCATGGGGGGGATGTAATTTCATTTACTGTAATGTATTACATTAGAATGAGAATGAGGCAATTTTCACAACAAGAAAATAAGAAAAAAAAGAAAGATAATAGAAATAAAAAAAAAATTGCCAAATTCTCAAAAACTTAAAAATAAATATTTTTCAAATACAAAACTTGTTACACGCTCTTTGAATGAATATTTTGATAATTCACTTAGGAAAAAATTTAATAACTATTGAATTTGAATAATTTGAAATAATATGTAAACTGCGAATATCATAGATCTTATGACTTACCTATAGTATAGACACTTCCATAGACAGATCTATTTTAGCAATGGTTCATGGTTGTAATGTTGTAAGGCGGAATATGAATTCGCGAATTACAATTTATTGAGACTTCAGTATTTAAGTATTTTACATAAAGTAATAACAACAATATTAGGTACATGGTTATTTTAAACTAGTAAAATGACATAACCTCAAAATACGTCTGCAGGGCAGCGCTTAATTGTACAGCGGCCAAATTTGGAAATAGATTTGCCTCACCAAGCGGAATGCTGATAATGTATAGTTGTCCGACCTTATCTTCTAAGACCGTGCTTCAATCTATTCAATAGACTAATATACGAGATGGCCTCTCTATATATTCTTACTCTATGGGTTAATATGATCATAAACCTTATACAACATTATGCTCATAGACGGAGCAAGGTGGTAGTTCACGCGACTAAAATAGGGTGCGCTGCACATGAATGGAATCTTCTTTGCGCATGCTTGAAAACAAAACCAGGTTGTGTACTTGTGTTTCAATAGTAAAATTTATCGTATCGTAATATGGTATGCATCATGACAGAATGTAAATAGACTTATATATAGACTTTAATAATTTATAGTTTATATTGGTTTATATATATACCGCTATGGCGCTATACTATATAGGTGCCTAATAAACTGATGTCTGAATGTCTGATATTATTTTAATTTGGTGTAATAACTAGGAATGACCGCACCACCAACCCGCATCTCAACTTGTACTGGGTAGACCAAACTCATTTTTTTTTATTTTTAATACAAATGTGAAAATATGTTGTTTAACTTAAATTTTTTTTTTTATTTAACTTAAATTTAACGAGGAAACAGTTTTAAATAGTCTTTATTTTTCATCCGATAGTCAGAGGACAATCTACCAGGTAAATACTAAATGGTAAGAAGTATTTCATTCTAATAAATTGTAGTTTAGTAATTGAGTTGAATAGTGTTGTGTTGTGAGGGCAATGTCTAAATGTCAGCGGTTATTTTAACTGTACCAATACCTACTAAACGACACAATTACTATCACGTAACTTAGTACCTACTAAGTACTAGGTATGTATAATCAATGTCATTAGGTTAGTTGTGTAAAAAGTAAGATCTGTAATAAAATATTAAATACATTGTTTTTGTTTAAAGTTAGTTACAACTTACTTTGTACTTATATACACCTATATATAGCTCAGCGGGTGTAACCGTGTGAGCAGTTTATTCAGAATTAGTGTTCAAAATTGTCGTGCTAATTAGTAATTATTATTCTGATGACTAACGTGAGTGGAGTACCTACCTATTGTTATTTGCCAATATCGTGAATGTACCTAATACTACCTACATAGGTAGGCCATTGGCGTTTGTGTGTATATCTCTTGTAATCTATTCAATATTGCAACAATGGTAATATATGGTATTTTCCTTCGTGTTAATATACCTACTGATTCTACTTACTTAATATAAAACAATATATAGAATTATAGACTATAGTAATCAATAGTTCACATTTTCACAAATACATATAATTAGAATAACAAGAATCTTAGTCCTCGTGGATCGACAATAATAATATTTATTTATTTATTTTTATTGGATATAAATAAACTATACAATTGGCGCAATAAGTTAATATGATAATTAATAAGAGCAATACATAACATGAGTGACATGATTAAAGTAGCCACCCATTAGTGGCTCTTGGCTAGATAATTAATTTTAATTATTCATATATATAAATTAATATGTACGAGTATATATATATATATTTTAAATATTTTTAAGGCGTTAGTTATTAAAGTTTAGTAGAAGGTCACGGCACCACTCCCTTATTACCCTACGGTTAGGATTTCCTGGGAGTGTGAGGATAGACAGATTTTTTATGAGAGTATTTAGATGAGTTTGAAATACGATGTCTTTTAGATCCTGGGCGGAACGATGAATTTATCAATTATTATTAAACAATTACGTGTGTTGTTTTTTGTGTATATGTACACGTTTTATAGTAGTAAAAATGCATAAACCACCCTGAATCAGAGTCAGAAATCAGAATAGAATTTGGATTTCGTTGGTACTTTTATAACGTGATAATACATTTTTTGTCATCATTATTTCCTGTTTTTCGAACCAATCGATTACCTATCATATCTGTAGTTAGAAACTAGTTTAATAATTTCGTGTGGTATTAATTACTATTCAATATTCATATTTAAACATCATGTTCAATTAATCTAAGAAATGGATCCTAGGTTTTCCGATACTTTGCTGGGTGAGTGTGTGATATTTACAAAAATAAAAATGTTTAACAATGAAAATATCATTAAGACTAATATCATGTATAATAATATTAATATCTTTCTTTCATAATTATACGTAGTTTTTTCAGAAATGTTTTAAATAGGTAGGGGAAGGCGGGGTAAGTCCGTACGAGAGGCAAAACCGTATGATAAGGTTTTTTGAACAATAAGTCAAGATAGAAAAAAAATTATTGATGTTTATTTGTCTATGACCGTTATTGTTATTGTTATCGATAACTATTAACCTCATTTTTAACAAATTCCCGCTCAAATTCTTGTTATCACAAAATATGTGTAATCACTATTTTTTTTTCATATATTGTCATTTAAAACTTTTATACTTATATTTGTTTGATGTAAAAAAAAACTGCATCAAATTACGCAAAACTAAGTATAGATTATTTAATGATATAATATGGAGGAATGTTGCTAATACTTTTTAGTTAATTGATGTTAATTTGAATACACCTACTGTGGGGCAAAACCGTTGGGGCAAAAGCGTATGCTATTATATCTCATAGAGAAATTAGTATGTTCCTTTTATATAATTATTATTATAAACTTTTATTTAAAAATGTATTGTTAAACGACTAGATGTGTTCAAGAACTAAGAACCTATATTACTTTATAAAGAAATTAAAATGTTCCTTTATATAATTATTTTATTTTGTTTTAAATATTGGTAGGTAGGGACTTACCTATTTATCTTATTTTATAACATAAGTATTAAGTTTAATGTTTATTTTATTTTCATTATTTTATAACATGAATATTTAAACATGTTTGGTTAAAATGTTATTTAAAACGTTTGTTATGTAAGGTTACAGATCGTAAAGAACTACCCTACAAAATTTTGTTCATAATAAAGTGCTAAGTAATAGTTGTTAAATGAGATATTATTTTATTTTATTCTAATATAAAAATGCAAAATACTTTACTCAGATTTTTTATTGGGAAGGGGGGATATGTATTGCAAAGGGTGCCAATTATATTTCTACTATTTTAGATTATAAAACTATCCATACGGTTTTGCCCCAAGACTAATACGGTTTTACCCCACCTATGGGGCAAAATCGTATTTTTTGGTACTTTCAAAATTTGGATTTTTTTTTGAGTTCAAGTTAAGATTTTTTGAAAATTCTTCAATATTATTGAAGCTAACAATATTTGTAATATATTTACGCAATCTAGTTTCAAATTTTTCAAATGTTGTAAGTTTTACAGTGCCTAGAAGTTAGTAGTACGGTTATGCCCCGCCTTCCCCTATATAGATATTGTTTAAATGATTACAAATATTGATAAATTGTGTTGATTACATATTTGGGTATCAGTAGATATAATATATATGGAGCCCTATTAAGCTGTTTATTTAAACATGTCGGCGGTACCTAAACAAATATTGATATTTTATAGCTATTATATGAGTTCATATTATAGTATTCACCTCGGCAAATTATGCTTAAACCTGTACATTAAGCTGTATGATAAATTAATTACACGGCTAACAGAATCCGTTTGTGTTAGTTCTCACTGTTACTTTCTGTACGCATATAATATTATAATATAGTAGCTGATGTCGACACTGTGTTCTTTCAAGTATATTCGACGAGGGTTTCCCCGGAGAGCTATTAAACAATACAATATCAAATTGTGAATGTGTGTGATTCATTTTTACAAGTGGATCACCTCGTGGATCACGTATTTGAGTTCGGTTTTCGAGAAGTCTGATATTATTTAAAATGCTTGTAATATATTATAATATTATACGTATATATTATAGACCTGCAAGGGCCGTAAATTTTCGGCCCGGTCCGGTCCATCAATTTTATCCTAAAGCCCGGCCCGGCCCGGTCCAAAAAATATTGTGAAAAAAAGCCCTAGTCCGGTCCATCAATTTTATCCTCAGGCCCGGCCCGGCCCGGTCCAAAAATTATTGTGAAAAAAAAACCGACCCGGCCCGAGATTTTTTTAAGGCTGGTTTTGTTAAAAAAAAGCCCAGTTTTGGGTTATAACGCCGCAGATGGCTAAATATTTTCGTGGTGTGTTGTTGTTTTATTTTGTAAATAGCTTTATTATACCCAGTACCCACCAATCAATATAATATTATTATTCTGTCTATCTACTAACTAGTAACTATCTACTATCTATCTATTATTTTGTGATTATTTATTGTCGAAGAAAAATCCTTAAAAAGCCCGGTCCAACCCTTGATTTATTATTCGAAGTTCAGCCCGGCCCGGCCCGAAATTTATAAAAATATAAATAAAAAAATATCCAATTTCTAGGAAAAAAGTTGGAAATAATTAATAAATATGTGCAAAAAACTTTTAAATTTAATATTCAGACCCCATGAAAAAACATTGTAACGAATCTGATTTATTCTATTTGCTTTCCGAAGTTCCGAACAAATATTTAATATGAAAATGCATAAAGTCCTGAGCCCTTATAATTTATAACATTATAGTTAATACAACAGTTATTTACTATTTATAATATTTATTTAGTTGTATAATATTATATATGGTAAGAGTTAACAATGTTTTTGGTCGCAAGGAATGACGTCACTGATGGCACTCTAGGAATGATCTACCACTACCAACCCGCATCCCACCTGGATGCTCCGTCTATGAGTATAAGGTCTATGAATATGATCTAATATCAATTATCTGTTATCAGTTATTTGAACATTAAAATTATTTACAAAACTTATTACATGACTCCAAAAACGTATACCTTACAAAAATATGGAACGCAAATTAATTGCAATTCATTATTCCCACCTGCATTTAATTTATATGGAAATTGTTATGGATATTTTCCAAATAACCAAGAAATAAAAACGTCACAGAAATCAAAACCAAATATGGCATGAACATGGACATACAAAGGCTTAGATTTTCTTATGAATTCCGGTATTCATACAAAAGATACAAAGCTTGCCGCCAACAACACATCATATATCCCCAAGAAGTGGACGCCGTAAAAAATAATATAATTAAACAATCTATGGGTTACGAAACAGTAAGCCAAGGCCTTCAATTCAAATATTTAATAGACGAGAATACTCTAGGAAAAATGGTAGAAGACAAATTATTTAAATTATGGGGTTGGTTTACTACAATTGGGACTTTTGTATCGGGGTCAATGGGGATACTTTTTGTCGTAAAAGTTGTATTAACATTCGTCAATACGGGTTTTAATATTACTTTCTTGTATAAAACGTTTGAGTGGAGTACGAAGTTTTTAGCGGTATTTTTTTTCTAACATTACTCATCATTTAATACTTAGGTATAATAAAAATAACTATTCAAAAAATAAAGAGTTTGATGAAGACTCATCGTTAGAAATAAAAAACTTTCAACGTCAAAAAAATTAAATAAATATTTATCCAAATTTACAGCACGAAATGGTATAAAGCAAAAAAATGAAAAAATAATTATTTAAAATTGAAGTAATAAAAATCTTTGTATCAAATGTATTGATTAATATATTAATTTGACTGTACATTTATTATTTTTGTGAGTGTAAATTATATTGTAATTATATTTGTAACGTATATTTATATTTTTTATATTGATGATGGCAATAAGCTATTATTATTATTAAATTGTTATACATTATATTTTGTTTCATTATTTTACACGTAATTATGACCTTTTTACATAATATATAATATGTACATTGTACATTATGTGACATTTTATTAAAAAATATATATAATATATTATATATATTATAATATTATACGTTAGTTATCCATTATCTATGAATACTAATATTAATTTAAATTATCAATTATAAAAATTGTCTTCAATCTAAATGTTGTATTTCAATCAATTATATTATTACATATGTACACTGTTATCGCAAGTTGAAAACCTAACAAATTGTGTTGTCATTTATAAATTGACATAGGGGAAGGCGGGGCAGAACCGTACATTGAATAAATGGGTGGGTGGGAGTAGTAAAATTGGCCATTCTATGTTTGATGAAAACTTTCAGCTGCATTTGTTGTTCTTTGATAACATTATATAATAATATTATAAAAATGATATGAGAATCAAACAGTTAAAATAATACTTATAGTACCTACCTTGGATTCTTTGATGGTTCTTCAACCCAAATTAGTGGCGGAAATGGACAGTCTTTGTCAATGTAATTATTTAAAATATAGTCCGAAAATAAAAAACTAGACTCAGGAAATGTACTTATTAAATCTGCAAAAGCATCTTCAACCTCATTGCTTGATAGAAATGGTAAACCAAAAAAACGTTTTAACCATTTTCCAAGATCATTATTTTCAGTAGGTAGTATAAGCTTCTGTTGAAGATTTCTCGCATTAGATCTAAAAATTAATATTTAATTAAAAATCTGAAGTATATAAATTGTTTAACTAATTAAATCTATTACAAAATTCTTACCTTTCTCCACCATGCTTGCCCTAAATTAAATCTGCATCCTTTTATACTGACATCAGGGAAAACTATGATTGATAATTGATGGACAGCTAATTTTAAGTCCACATGAAGTGTTTTCAAATTGAATATACTTGAGCTCATTTCATAAAAAATTTTTTTCATAAATTTCCACATTTTAATATAAGTACTTTGGTTTTTATCTATTAAAAAAATATGTATTAATGGAATATAGAATCCATTTTTTAACCCATGTATTGTGTATAACTGCAAAAAATATTTAGGGTAATACTCAAATGTACCATCACCGAATAATTCTGAGCAATTTTTTGTAAAAATGAAATATTATCAGCCGTTGTTATACAAACAAATTTTTCATTTGGTGGAGCGTGAATAAATTGCTGGTTTTTATACATAAAGCTATTGTTTAATTGAAAATTTCTTAATTTTTCTAAAGCTTCATCTAATGATTTAGGTAGTGTTTACATTTTTTTTTCGTTTATCATACATAGCCTTTCTTATTGACGTAATATCTGAACATTTAATTGCTGTAGGGACTTGTGACTTCAGTAATTCTGTTTTAATTATTTTTACTGGCCTGCTTGAAATGGGTTCGTCTGCCTTCCGTTTGCAGTTTTCTCTTAAGACTTGCCTATCTAATTTTGCCTGAGGGATCTGCATCATGATTATGGCTGCCAGAGACGTCGCAAACAACAATTTTTTCAGGTGTAGAAAAAATGAGCGTCGTACAATTTTTACTACTTGAACACCTCCATTTCAGTACACCGTATTTTTGCGATACCCAACAAATCTGTACTTATATAAATCTACTAATGCTAATGTTTTTTCTCGCTCTGAACTAATTAACTGTATACGCGAATCGATCATTTTTAAAAAAAGAACTCAATGGTGTCAATATGAAAATACGTCACTGACTAAATTCATTTCACCTGCTAATATTAGGATTTGGGAAAATATTGGAACTAATTTTATCTCAGTGCATTCGAAATGTAGAATATTATATAATATTATATAAATATATAATATTTGTAGCGTTATTACGTTATTACATAGCCTAAACGTAATTGACATATTATAATATCTAATACTTTATCTGCGAAATTAAATGATTGACTTTTAACAATTGGTGTTTGATAATGTGGATGTCATACGAAAAAAACGAGTTTTTGTATCAAATTAATGCTTATGAAATTTCATATAAAGCCTGTTATAATTCTATTATTCTAAAATATATCTCATCATAAGGAAACAATATTAACCATGAGTCCAAGTTACAATATAAATGTAAAATGTAAACTAAAATCATGTTTTATTTTCGTTTAAAGCACAAAATTACATGGCTGGGCTAACTTTTAACTTAACTTAAATTAGTTATTTTAATATATAATATTATTTATAATATATATTTTGTTTTTGGAATGGCAACGTTGCATTTAATATTATGCGGAATCGTGTATGTACTCGTATTTCAATGGCTATTAAAATCAACACGATTCCGCAAATTTGCGAAAGATGTAGTTGTAATTTATAGCATAGATTAAATATATTTTTATTATATTATCGGGACGCCGATAATATTACATTATTATTTATGAAAATAAAAATAATTTGTAGGTACCTACGTTTATAAGTTTTTCAGAGTAAGTATTGACGTGCGTGAAGTTGGCCCAGCCACTTTGGCGTAGCAACTCAAAATCTTCATCAATAGTTTGCGAGTTAATTGCGAGAATTGGTGAGTTTACTTTCAGAATTTGCGAGTTAGCCACTTTTAAGCTGCATAAAAAATAAGAATGGGTGCGCCAAGTTCACGTAGCCCACCCATGTCACTCTAAAATTTCGAAATTTATACCAAAAAAAGCGTCTAGATTTGCGAGAATTTGCGAGTCGACCCTTTACTCACAAAACCCAATTTTCGACCGTGAAGTTGGCCCACCTATGTTGTCCTATAACTTCGAAATTGGTATCAAATAATAGCATGTTATTTACGTGAATTTGCGAGTTCATTTTCAGAATTTGCGAGTAAGCCGTTTATGAAATATTAATGGGTGGGCCAAGTTCACGTACCCATGTTGCTCTAAAATTTTGAAACTTATACCAAAAGATGCGTCGAAATTTGTGAGAATTTGCGAGTTGACTTTCAAAATTTGCGAGTCGACCCTTTACCCACAAAACCCAATTTTTGACCGTGAAGTTGGCCCACCCATGTTGTCCTGTAACTTGGAAATTGGTATCAAATGATAACGTATTATTTGCGAGAATTTGCGAGTCAACTTTCAAAATTTGCGAGTCACCCTTCTTATCACCAAATTCATTTCCATAGTTAGTCATAAGAATTAAAACTTGGTATTTACCAATAGGTATTTTGTGGATATTACAAGTTATTTTGAACAAATAAAATCGTTTTTATACTTCATGTTTTTCGTAAGACAAGTGTTATATGATTTTTATTTATATTTTTATGTTTTATATTTTTTATATTTGAAATTCTTTATTTTTTTTCAACATCATTGTTTTGCCATTTTTAAAAAAAATTTTAACTGTATATTTTACAGTAAACATTTTTATCGGGGTAAAAGAGTGCTTAAAAATGTTCATTGACTCACTCTTTGAAAATAAATCCCAAATAAAGCAATCGAGTACATGTACCTAAGTGATAATTTTTCGATCATTTAAATCACAACTCACCATTTTTACACGTGGTCACTGTAACATGTTAAGCTTTTTACAATGCATTGAACCACTCGCTTGTTGTATTATATTGTTTAAACATATATTATTATTTTAACCGCGAATCATCGATAACATTATTCATTTTCTGGTATTATATTAATCGGCACAGAAGTATAATTTTCCGTCGAAAAAATTGTTTTTATGTTAAATTGTATTAGGTTCGTTATTGCAATGTTATTTACTCATATGGCACACTTGTTAGAATAATGATGTTATAAATGTACCTACTCATGTAATCCGAGAATGACTCAGACTCACGCATCTCCATCATCTCAATATAATTATTATCAATTGGTCAAAGTACGAAAATGTTATACGAGTACATATTTTAATTAAATTTGAAATGATAATATAATAATATTATAATCTTCATTTTATACATCACCACAGTTCTACGAAATACCACAAGATAAAAGTGTTCGAAATTAGGATTGAAAGTTTTATAAAATAAATACCATAAACACAATATAATATTATTTTTTACAATAATTCTTTATTCAGCTCAAAACAGAAAACAATTTTGATTAAACGATCGGTTAAAGTACTTACACTAGGAATATTTTTATTTTCCGATTTTAAAAAACAGATGATCAAAATCTATTTTCCTAAGTACAGGAAAATGTCTAACAGTTAATACACCGTTCTCCGCTACATAGTATTTCAAAATTTCTATTAACATTTTTAAGTAACATAAATTAAAAGTAACACTTGTGTTTGTGTACTTTACAATTTCGGACCACAAAAAATATGATAAATAACAAAATAAGTACAAATAAATTATAAAACCGATGTACAGACAACATAATACTGTGAATAAAATATAGGTACATATGAGTCATGACGTCATGAATGAATTATAATGTTCGTGAAAAACTATAAACGTGAGACTTGCACTATAGATAAAACGTATAATTCCTTCGATTATTTTCAGTTTTTTATTACATTTCTATAACATAAAATATCAGGATTACTCGTGACTGATAGAATAATGATATTTTATTTATGACAATATAAATTATTTCCAATCATCGAAGTATGATACATTGATAGGTATTTAAATGTTAATAATAACGTTATGCTTATGGCCACACACTATAATAATATAGAGTAGTTAGTGTTTAAATTATTTATTTATTTATGTGTATTAAATACGAGACAAGCACAATTACGTTGTTTTGTATTAAATACGAGACAAGCACAATTACATTGTTTTGTATTAAATACGTGACAAGCACAATTACATTGTTTTGTATTAAATAATAATTAACAAGAAAAATTACAATAAAATATTACTCATATTATAGGCACTGGCATACTGTGTTACTATCAAATGTCTTCAAATTTAATATTAATAAGTACATACAATGTTACTACAATGATTGGAAATTGTTTCAAACATTATTTTCGATCACATTTTTTATAAATGTTTGTCTGCCAGGCAAAAAAAATATTCTGGCACGTCCTAGTAGGTACTTAGTTACTCGTAAGAAATTGTTTTCTATTTTACATAACTTACCTAAAAAACGTACACTCTTCAATATGAATTTATTTCTTAAAACATTAAGCTACAAATATTATTTTGCTTAATATTATATACTCTATTGGATAAATTTTTCTTATTAAAATAAAATATATACAAATTAAATATTTAGGTAAACTAAGCACACTAAATAGGTACAAGTTTAAAAAAATTAAAAAAAAATTCAAGATTTCAAGATCAAAATTGTTGTTTTTTAGCCTTGGCGGCAGCGAAAATGTCGATCAACTCATTAAAATCTAACAAGTCAGTAACTTCTTGTTCAATAGATAGAGTAGCTAAGCTTGTAAGTTTAAACTGCGATAAAGTACTCCTTAAGTAGTTTTTAATTATTTTCAATTTGGGAAAAATCCTTTCCGCACCAGCAGATGTTACTGGAATTGAAAGTATTATTCGGAATATTTGGAAAAGAACCACAACATTTTTTTAGTACTGAAAGAGGCGTCGTAGTCAATCCAGTCGTGAAATGAAACACAAATACCGATTATAATAATTATTTAGAAATAATATTTGCGTATCTAGTAGATGCTAGTAGTCAGCGATTTCCAATAAAAAATGATTGTTGATAAATACATATATAATAGCAGTGGACGTGCATCATCGAGAATTGATTCGCTATCGTACGTCTTATAACGTCTAACCGTCGACATTTCGTAGGCATTCTAATAAATAATAATAAACTACAACACGGACAAGAAGAACATGAAACCCGTATTATAACTTATAATTGAATTTATGTGCACATAACCAATTAAATTATTTTAGACGGCACCGTCGCACGTCGGCATTATAATTTATTTTTATTCTCACTCGTTTATTATAGGTATTCCGATTATCATATTAAAAACCCACAAACCACCACTGCAGATGGGACTTGTATTTTTAATTTGAAAAACAAAATTATAGATTAAAAAATTATCAAATGCCATTTTAGGAGCGGGGCCCCTAAAATGGCGGGGCCCAGGGCAGCTGCTCCTTCTGCCCTACCCTTCCACCGGCGCTGGACTCTGACAATAAGTGCAAAACAAAATATGTAATTATTGTATTTATACAATTAATGTAATTATTACTTGTGCAAATCTAAATGGATTGATGTTTCTCCATTAAATTGATATGAAAATTGTTTAATAGTTCTGTTTTGTCTGTTCGTTAATCGTTAGGACCAATGTTTGTACTGACTTGATGTTATAACATAAACAAGGCAGATAAATAAAAATAACTATCATTCAAGCCATCCAAGAAAAAATATCACAATCAAGCAATAAAATCGAATTCATATGGGTTCCCTCGCATACTGGCATAACTGACAACGAACTAGCTGATAAGGCAGCCAATGAAGCAATAGCATCTCCCAGCTCGGTAACAACAAGCAAAATAATATTTAAGACGCACTCATAAAAATCAACAACCTAACAAAAAATCATTGGCAAAACATGTGGGAGGCGACCTCAAATACTAACAAACTCAGAGAAATTAAATTATCAATCGACGCATGGACCCCCCCCCCCCCTCCACCCTCACCTAGGCATGAAGAGGTAGTCACCACAAGGTCTCGGATTGGACACTCCCGTTTAACACACCTGCACCTTATAACCAAAGAAGACCACCCGACCTGCGAACTCTGTGACAAAGAACTGACAATCAAACATATCATACTTGAATGCCCCAAGTTCAACAGTTCCAGACAAATTCTCGGAAATCCATCAACAATGAATCAAGCACTCGGTGAAAATAACACGAAAAACATCTACAAATTTTTCACAAACACAGGCTCAGCAAAATTAATATATAAAAAATACCCTCTATATTGTTAAACGAAATGCCCTCCCATAGTTTTAAGATTAATACTGTGTAATTATTACAGGCTAATAACCTCAGTAGCCTATTAACCTAATAAAAAAAAAAAAATAGAAAAAATAACTAGTGGGCTGTATATTATAAATAATTGATTTTATTGAGTAATAATTGAATATTTAATAATAATATTTTTCACTTTACTGGTGAAATGATTAATATTATAATAATTACGACGTGTTTTGGACGGTATTGTCACCGGCGCGACGTTGAGCGAGAAGTGGTGACTCCGCGACTTGTGCCCTTTACCCGACCAAGCGATATTATCATTATCTTTATCAATAATATTAATACCTAATCGTATATCAAACAAGTTCTAAGCTAGATGTATAGTGTACATCTACGTCATACCACCCCGAGGTTTCTTTGTTTGTTTGCAAGCTTAGGTATATACGGTGTATGTGTAACAAATAATATTGACTAGCAATCAAAGCTATCTTGTCGTATGCAATCTACTTCAGATTGAGGTCTACTTGTTGTATATGCGCTCTACTATGCAATTTATTTTGTTATATCGTGACTAATGGTAGTAAAAATTGGCACTCTCTTTTCCTGCATCATATAATTTTTGATCGTATATTTCGTCATTGGGTAACAATCATCGGCGTAACTAGGGAGGGCTAAGGGGCTTAGCAACCAGGCCTAAAAAAATGGAGTAACAAGAATTCGAGACTGGTGGGATTCAAGCCGGGTCGAGAAGATATGATGGCCACAAATGTTCAAGATTGCCTTAATTATTTATATCCTTTGAATATTTTCGCTCCCAAAGATTGGCGCTTAGCATATATATACTTACCGTCACGGAAAATAAAGTCTTGCGTAAGGCTCTGTGAATATAATTCTCCTGTGTTTAGGTTGTATATATATTTCTTCCATGTGTTATTTTTTGTACAATAAACGATGCTACAAGCAATGTGCAAACAGTTCAACCCTCATTAGGTGGTGTCATAAGGGGGAAAAAGACCTAACTCTGAACAGAAATATAGCTGGTAATCAGACATTTTAGAAAAAATAGTTTTCAGGAGTTCAAAATATGGCAATATAAAAACAATGTTTAAAAAGTAATTTATAAACGTGTAATAAACCCAAAAGTAGAACATAATTATTTTACCAATGTAATATAAAATAATAAATTATACAGTAGTACCTATAATTTATGATATTTAGTGTAGGCAGCAATATTCAATATAATATGGTGAACGCGTAAAACCTAAATAACAGGAAATATAGATCAAAGGTGAAAACAACAAGTTTTTTTCACCTATTCACATAATAATGCAAGTTAATAATAATAGGGAGTAAATTTAGAATACATGATATCACGTCACCATACGTCATTGTTGACCCGTATAAATACGGGTAGAGCGCCTACCAATAGTTAGAAGGTAGTCAGCACTCGTCAAAGGTCTAATAAGCTTAGGACGACAGTGCATCTATTTATTTTGTTTAAAGTTAACAGTAATCAAGTGTTTTTATTATATTATTAAAAGTGTTTAATTATTTCATACCTATCTTTCGCAACCATACGTCTCAAGACAGCAACGAACGTGCTACGTCGTTTAAATATATATTGCGGTAGTGCGGTACCGATTGTCGTGTTCTGCACAGGTCTGAGATCGAATGAAATAAAATTGATTTTTCAATATATAAGTAATTCGAGACCCGCCGACGAACCACGTTCAACGTTGTCAAGAGATTCACGCCAAATTGTACAACAATTTGGTTTCCAAGTTGAATCCAGCCGAAAAGGTCAGTTTAAGGTACAACGTCCACGGAACACAACACAAGCCAGCAGACCTTGTTCACGGAGTGCAGTTCAAGGAGAAAATAATTTCCAAACAGAGCCAAGCAGGTTCAAGGGCACATTTTTTCACCTCCAACAAGATGAGCAGAGTGTAAGTTATTAATATTAAAATGTATTATGTCAAATCTGTTGTGAGTTAAGAGTAGTATATACGGTAGATGTATACAAGGAGTAAAGGTCCAAGCGAAGGCGATCCAGCGTTACCGGTAGTACCTTCGACGTCAGATTTAGCTTTGACTAACACATTTAACTCAGAAGTTAATGTTAGTAGATACTGAAAGCGATACTAGTTCAAACGGTAAAAATAATTTAATCAATTTAAATCAAACTATAAGGGGTAACCTATTAGACGACACTAATATAATGGCAAATCAATTAAATTTTATAACAGCTTTGAGATTACTTCCCGAATCCTCAGGGGGGAGCGAAACGGACCTCGCATTCTTCATTTCGCAATGCGAATTCGTATTTTTTAAAATACCCGAAACAATGAAACATGATATTTTAGAGGCAGTTCTCACCAAACTTAAAAATAAAGCTTTTGACGTGGTATCGAACGATTAGTACATGGGAAGAATTAAAAGCGCATTTAGGAGCAATATTTAATACGTCACACTCTTTACAATACTTATGTGGGTAATTAAATAAAATGAAATTAGGTCAGTCTGCATCGATAAAAGATTTCGCGCAGCGCATAGAAAAAGCGAATCATGAATTAACACGGGCATTAACTGCAGGTAAAAATGCAACGGAAGCTAAAATACAGCACAGTCGGTGCAAGAGCATGCATTAAGTGTTTTCATAAGCGAAGTCCGGGAGCCTATTCAAATAATACTACTTGCACGAAACGTTAATAGTTTCGAGGAGGCAGTATTACTTGCAATAGAATAAGAGTCAGTTTTATCCAAAACAATAAGAGTCAGTTTTATCCAAAACAAAACCGCCAACTAGGCCCAAGTATAATAATAATTTTCGAATTAATACACGAAATAATTTTAAAAGTAATTTCAATAAATCTATTGACAGACCTAGTGTCGATAAAAATACGATAAAATGTTTTCGGTGTGACCGAATGGGTCATTACACTAATGAATGTAGGACTTTGGAACAAAATTTTATAAAAAAACCTGAGATTAAAAGAGAATATACGAGCCATATAAAATTTTGCAAATATTATAAATTAAAAACTAGTGTCGAAAATTAAAAGAAAGAACTAACGTTGGGGATATAAAAAATAATGTGCGAATTATAACGCCAATTAAGGCGGAACACATTTTATGTAGGCCTAAAGACTTTATACCTAGTGAAGGTAAATTTCCGATCGATAGCGGGGCGGACATGAACATAGTCGAATTATCAATTTTAAAGGAACATAATATTGTAGTAGTAAATAAGGAGGAAAAACGTCACTTTAAAGCAGAGGTCGCCAACCAGTCGATTTTTCTAGTAACATAGGTCGATCGTTATAAAAATTAATTTTACCATTATCGGTCAATCGCATAATAAATAATCGGATAATTTCTCGTGTATTATTAAAATTATTATTAAGAAAAAACAATGAATAATTATTCTTTGGAGCTTAGACCTTTTTTTTTTTGCTCATCAAACAAATCTCTTCCTAAAGACTTAAATGTCCTAAATTCTCCTGGATGTCGATCACCAGGGACTTAAAATTTCAAATGTAGCTCACTTGTATGAAAAGGTTTACCCCTGCTTTTAAGGAAAAAGTGTTACTACTATTTTAATTATAGGTACCGTGACGATAGAAATCTTTATTAAAGATAAGAAATTTAACGTAAAATTCGGTATAGTATACGATGATTTTCCTTACCTAAAGCAGGTATTTTAGGAATTACATTTTTGAAAAATAATAAGGCTATTACGGATTGGGATAAAGTATTAATTATACCCGAGCTGATATAGAATATTATATACCGGCGTGCAGTAATTGCATTCTACAGGTCAAAACCAATGAGATAATTAGTTCAAATATAGTGGCTATTAAGAAACACGCGTTAAACGAAAACATGATAATCGCGAATAGGTTAAGCCCGGTGCACAACAATAAAATTATAAGTAACATAATTAACATATCGGAACAACCGTTTATTATTGATGAATTAACTACCAGCCATTAAAATGGGAACCTAATAATCTGGATGATACATTCATAATTAACGAAAATAATGTGAGAACCGTTAGGGGTCATCCGGGTCGGATACAGCTATCTATCGATTAAATTCGAATCGATCATTTGAATACGGAAGAAAAACAAAACATTATTACCATCTGTAATGAATATTCTGATACATTCTACCTTGAGGGGATCTCCTGACCCCCACGGATGTCGTCACACATAAAATCAATACACCACGATGCGTTAAACCAATTAACATACGTCCCGATAGGTTGCCACATGCGTATCAGGACGAAATTGGAAAACAAGTAAAAGAGATGAAAGAAGCAAATATAATACACCATTCCTTATCACCATTTTATTTTC
This sequence comes from Nasonovia ribisnigri, assembly GCA_027563435.1. Taxonomy (NCBI): domain Eukaryota; kingdom Metazoa; phylum Arthropoda; class Insecta; order Hemiptera; family Aphididae; genus Nasonovia; species Nasonovia ribisnigri. The sequence continues at coordinate 64,226 of JANEHU010004767.1, forward strand.
CGCTAGTAGTTGAAAAAAATAGAAAGAGAAATAGAAGGAAGTATAAAACACGTGAAAACCAGCGAAAACATGTTTTTACCAATTCCGGACGATAAAATAATAACGCATACAGCGATAAGAGAAATATTAACCAATAACAATATAACGCCTCAGATAGTATTTGATGGGAACAACAAATTCATAATAATTAATGGTTCAAACATAATGATTATATTATTCTAGTTATAAAAAAACTCATTATATGGAAATGAATGCAGAGAATTATTTTAATGCGATGAATGGAATAAAATGATCCTGTGTCAATAACAAAATTAATCAATTTTCAATCATTAGGCTATAAGGGTTAATGAAATTAACCTGTTACGTTTTAGTAAAGGAACAAAATAAAAAGAACGCGTTAAGTTTAAATTTTACGGGACCTTACGAAGTATTAGACGTACACGCTAATGAAAACATTACCGTTGTCCGTTAACAAAGGTCGGAAAGGTTATGGTATTCAAATCAATAATGTTAAATTATTTTATGAAACCGAATTGTAGAACAATAAAATATATAATATAGATTAAAAGTAGTAATAGTTCATTAAACATAGTTTTTTTTTCGTAGTTAGATAGTTAAAACTTAAAATAATTATTATTACAGTAACAGATCCGGGGAGTTACCGATGGGTACTGCGACTTAAACGTAGCTTTTATTCAAAATTATTTACGTAAAGATGATAAACAATGCGTAATAGTATTATTTAGTGGTCAAGCGATAAAGAAATTTTATAAAACATTCATCAATATAACATGCTAGATATATTGTGATATGATTCTACTAATACGCAAAGGTTTTATTTACAATTAAAAAATTTACTTACCAAGAAACTTATAAGTGAAATCGAACTAGGATATTTTAATAAACGGGGTGGATATTATTAAACAACTCATCAATTAATAATATGTAAAAAGAAACATAATGTTACGTACGCACATGACCCATGTATACGGACGTAAACTATACAAAGTGTATTTTCGATTTCATTGTAAGGTTCTACCGATACGAAAATTTAATTAAACATTGTTGGGCGTAATTTTATAAAGCGTAATGTAAACATATACAGTAGAACCTCGTTTATCTGAACTAATTGGGACCACACTGAGTTCGGATAATAAAAATTAAATAAATAAGTATTGTTTGTACAATAAATATAGAATTACTATTACATAAAATTGTTATTTATTTTAAGAGTAAAGAATGTTGCAGCCGTTATTTTAGATTCTGAGCGCTCCGCTGAGTGTATGATTTTACAATAATGTGTGTGTTTTTTTGTCTTTGTGTACATGATATACATGATAAGTAGTTGAACTAATGCTTCTATTTCCAATTTCGGTATCTTGTTCGATGGAAAAGTGAATCTAGATGATGCATTTGGAAGGTCAAAATTGAAAATTCCCTGTAGTTTTAAAAAGCACCGGGAAAAAAAAAAATTAGGAAAAACCAGAAATGTAACGGAAAATTGGTTTTTGACAAAATTAATTTTGGTTTTTTGTGTAACTCTAAAATAAATAACCGTTGATACATGCATTTTTCACTATAAAAGCAGATCCAATATCAAAGACGTATACCTAAAGGATTGAAAGTTTGTGGTGGCCTCTGCGAGGCTAAAAATTGTGAAAAATATGCGTGGTACAACTCCAGATTGACTTCCCAAGGTATATAATATAATAATAATACCTAGGTATATATAAATATAATCACTAATATAGGTATCTTATTGAAACGCGGTGGAGAGGAATGAATAAATGTGATACATTTCTAAGGGACATGGTAAAAGTATTTTAATATTAAATTTTTTATTTATCTATATAATATATAAAAATAAGTGTACATTTTGAATACATTTTATAACTCAAGATCAACCGAACCGATTTCGATAAAAATTTCAGGGCATATTAAGATTGATATGTAGATGGTTTTTGTGAAGTTTATGCGCTGTGCAATAAGTGGTTCCGGAGTTGTTGTCTCTTAAGTGCACACCTGGTGACATGGCCAAAAATAACAACAAAATGTATGAAAAATGAAAAAACGTCTAAAAACGATTTAAATATTATTGAGTGTTTCATAATTACTAAGGAAACCAAAAAATAAATAAATAATAAAAAATAGAAAACAAGGAGGGTTTCTTGAATGGTACAGATTCACAATTGGACCAGGTAGGCCCAACCTGGGTACCTATGTGCTCAAACAGGGATTTTGAGTTTTACGATGGACACTTTTGTTTTTAAACCGTTGCTATTGGTTATAAGATAAATAATTAGTAGAAATTAGTATTTATTATTTTATTGGTTGCCAAAGATTAATCGGATACATCAGGTACAAGCATGCATCAAATCGAATTTTTACACATAAAGCCGCTGATCGGCGATGTCCGAGATCCGACGTAGTCGGATTGCCTACCAGAGTGGCCGAGTTGCACTTACTGCAGCGAGTTACACACAAAAGGAGTTGAATAATCACAATTTTTTTAAGAGTTGTCATATTTTACGGGCAATACAATAATAAAAAAAAAAAGAAAGAAGTTAAATAATAAATATCTGATTTAAGAATTTCATTTAGAGAAAGCAATAACTACACACGAGCGAAGCCGGGTTATTCAGCAATAGTTAATAATTATTAATGAAACAAACAACGAGATGATGATGAACGGTTGATAATATATATTAATTTGTAATACCTTTTATACCTGTAATAAATTACTTATTTATAAAAATGTTTGTTCGTCATTAAAACCACTTTTACTTCATCCCACTTATTACGAAAATATATTGTCTTAAATCTAAAAATAGTTGTAGAGTGGCAAAACACGGTAGAGCACATACTGCAGTCACAATGCTGCCGGTAAAACGCAAACGACAAGATAGCCGTCATTACTCATTAGTATTTAAAAGTGTGCCCTCTGATGGATGATGAAAAAAAATGTACAAAAACCCTTGCCATTTTAGATTCTAATCGGAAAAATAAATGTTATGATTTTACCATGATGTGTTTTTTTTTATTTGTGTATGTCATCATCTTTTGGTTTTGGGACAGTAATAATACTTCAATTGTCTTAAACAAAATATTTTTCTGGTAGAAAAGTGAATCTATACTCTCCGTGGAATAAGATCATGACTGGTCGCTCGTCCTTGCGACCACTCCCACTTTTGCATAAGGAACGATCACGCCGCAGACTGCAGAGTGATGTACGTATTTATAGAACTTCACTTGATATTTGCACAATGATCGGTACCACAATAATTATTTAAACGACGTAGCACGTTCGTTGCTGTCTTGAGACGTATGGTTGAGAAATATAGGTATTGAAATAATTAAACACTTTTAATAATATAATAAAAACACTTGATTAGTGTTAACTTTAAACATAAAATAACTAGATGCACTGTTCTAAGCTTATTAGACCTTTGACGAGTGCTGACTATCTTCTTATTATTGGGAGGCGCTCTACCCGTATTTATGCGGGTCAACAACGACGTATGGTGACGTGATATCATATATTCCTAATTTACTCCCTAATTAACTTGCATTATTATGTGAATAGGTGAAAAAAACTTGTTGTTTTCACCTTTGATCTATATTTCCTGTTATTTAGGTTTTACGCGTTCACCATATTATATTGAATATTGCTGCCTACACTAAATATCATAAATTATACTACTGTATAATTTATTATTTTATATTACATTGGTAAAATAATTGTATTCTACTTTTGGGTTTACTACACGTTTATAAATTACTTTTTAAACATTGTTTTTATATTGCCATATTTTGAACTCCTGAAAACTATTTTTTCTAAAATGTCTGATTACCAGCTATATTTCTGTTCAGAGTTAGGTCTTTTTCCCCCTTATGACACCACCAAATGAGGGTTGAACTGTTTGCACATTGCTTGGTCCCCATGTAGCATCGTTTATTGTACAAAAAATAACACATGGAAGAAATATATATACAACCTAAACACAGGAGAATTATATTCACAGAGCCTTACGCAAGACTTTATTTTCCGTGACGGTAAGTATATATATGCTAAGTGCCAATCTTTGGGAGCGAAAATATTCAAAGGATATAAATAATTAAGGCAATCTTGAACATTTGTGGCCATCATTGTTATCTTCTCGACCCGGCTTGAATCCCACCAGTCTCGAATTCTTGTTACTCCATTTTTTAAGGCCTGGTTCTTTAGACAGCCAGCCTTGAATCTCGTTCTGTCTTCTTTTTCACAAGCCAGCCAGACACCACCTTACTTAAAATCATTCTTTGCCTCCCTCCGATGATGGCGTCGACTTCTAGAGCAGTCTTGACGCTGCAGTTGGTGATAGAGTAACAGAGTGCCAGTCCTCCAACTTTAGAGTTAAGTCTATTTAAGTCCAACCTAACCCTTCGAACTGTCAAACCTCGGATATTGACTGTTGGCAACGAATCTGCAGATTCACTGTCTTGATTTCATCAATTCGGGTACATATTATCATAATAATAATAAAAATTATACTTAAGTAGGTACATGTTAGTATGGACACTCAACTTTTTCAAACAAACAAATTTACGAATGATTATATTCGTTCTTGAAGTACCTACGTAGCTGAACTATAGGTTTAATAAGGGTATATTTTTATTACTATTGTTACTATCATAATTATTATTTTGAATATAGCCACCAGTGGCGTGTTGACCGTGATTTTGAAGGGCAGTTGCCCGATCATTTTAAAGGGTTTGGTGGATGGATGTCGGGTAGGTGAGTACTAGATTTAGACATTTAATGATAAATTGTAGTACAAGACTAACTTCATCTGAATATTATATTTAAAAAGAATAGTAACTTCAATAATAAGTATTATATTAAGTATAACCGAGGGGTGGTAGGTCATTCTAAGTAAAATTACCCGATAAAATATTTCACTTCGCCACGCCACTGATAGCCACACATTCGAGGGAGAAGGGTTTCGCGTGCGCATGCGTGTAGCTGCATATTTGAAACGGATTTAATACCGATGTCGAATGGAGCAGCCACCAGTGTGGTAGTGTAACAACCGCAGTTGAGTTTGTCTAGAGCCGATATTACGCCATTCGCTGGGCCATGTGCTCGTTGCCCAAGAATTAATTACGCTGCAACCGAATATTGTAAGTTTTTTTTTCGCATTCAAGTCGTGCTATAATGTAGTTTAATATAATTATTAATATTATATTAATGTTGGCATTTTACTAACATGAGTAGTGAGTACATATGGGCAGTATTCTAAGTACCTACCTACCTACCTACTTTAAAAAAAAAAATGGTTCAAATAAATTTACATAATATATTATTCTGAACATAATTTATATATTCATATGTATTCTAATAGGAACCTAATTTTTTAGCAAAATAAATAAAATATACCAATACTGTATTATATAGTTATCTATTTATATTTTAAAAACCAAATACTCATAATTTAATCAAGGATATTATATTTGGCATCAAATAAATAATGGTTAATGTATTGGAATAATAATTTATTTATTTTATCTAAAAATGGCTGGGCGTCATTCTATTATTTTGTGTGACATGAAGAGCGTTACCGTAACGTCATCGTGTTGAAGCTGGTAGCCTGAAATATAATTGTATTTTTCTAACCGATAACTCATTACAGTAGCCATGACAACCAAACAATAACAAATATGAGATTAATGTTATACAGTACCTAGGTTGCCCCTAGCAACCGATGATTAATATACCTAGATAACCATAGCAACCTTATGTCCTCATTTTACTTTTGAGATTTTGAGCGTAGCGATGTATCTACATTCTAAATGGAATCTAAATTAGGATACCTACTCATTGATATTTTACCACCCATAACATATAAAATGTTCTAATTTATTTTGGTTTTTTAGGTACCTACTATAATAATTAATATAAAATGTAAAATACAAAAATAATGAATTTAGACTTTGCATAATCGAAGATTATTTATAATTGTCGTACTTATATACATTAGCAAATTACATTATTTAGTTGGATATGCAGTCATCTGGCAACTTTAAGATTTCCAGTGAGCCATAGACTTCCTATAATTACTCGTATAACTTATTGATCTAGGTAAATCGAAATCATATTTTACTTTTCAAATTCTATCAAAAATATTCTACTTTTTTTTTATTAAAGAAGAAATGCATGTTTCATATTGTATAGTAGTATCATAATATTATCGCATTGATACTAATTTTTTAAGATTTGAACATAACATCATAATATAATTTGGATACGCCTTTTCTATATTATTCACTGCATGTACTCATGTTTCTGACAGTATGACCATAAACAGAGGTTAATATGGTTAAAAACTCAAACCAATAACCATTGATGATATTATAAATAAGAGTACGACTACCTATATACCCTATATACTGTGTCGGTGGCACTCGCATTCAGATATGTGGTGCGGAGGCACGTCACGGCTATATATTATATACATTAATATTAGTACTTTTTGATTTAATTTTACAATTTTTATTTTTACATACCTGACATATGAATAGTTATATTATAGGTATTTAATTTCCTACGTTGGAATACATAATAATATTATGTAAAATTGAATATTAGGAGCTTAATCTTAACATAGGTAGGTACTTAAAATCATACTTCATAGGCATATGATCATCCCAAATTCCCAATATTATTTCATATTATTTAAAATATTGATTTGCATTTAATCGACAAACCGTAATACTACCTATTACGTAATTTAAATGTTTAATCAAGTTCTTCATATTGTTTTTATACGTATACCTATAAAGAGAAGAAATAAATTATAAATAATTTTACCCTAATTGAGATTGCAAGAACAATTTTTTAGATAAATTCATGCTAAAATCTAATAGTATACATTTGTACGTGAAAAAGAATTTTGATAATATCTACCGTTCCGATGAGAATAAGCTTTTTGTTATGATTCATAACCTTTTTGTGTGGACAACTTAATTTCGGATTTATTGGTTTATTAGTTAATTAGGTGACTGGTATTACCCACTGACTTTTCCTCCTATTCTCTCCTATCTATAATATTTTTATACCTACATATTTTATAATGACCTCTCTATAGGTAGGCTATCCAATAACAAAATCGTTAATAAAAAATGCATGGCTAATTATATTACCTATAATAATTAAATTATCAAAACTTAATGTGTAAATGTATTTTGTCTATAATCTTGTTTCATTGATTAAATACGAATTGAAAAACAGCTTTGTAAAAATTATTTTAAAATTTAATTAGGTATGCACCTTATAAGTCATATAACAACTACAACATTACAATATACATATTATAGTTATACTGTTATATACAATATAGTATTATTATCTATCATGTTCTAATATGTTATCAATATTCAATATACTTATTAGTTATTACACAAACTATTATAAAATATATAAGGAATAGCATACACTCGTAAAATCAGGGACAGAAAGCCAAACCAATTTTTCAGTTTTGGTTTAAGTTTTTAAAAAAACGAGTTTTTAAAACCAGGTTTTTTATGTGAACGGTTTTGATCACTGGTTTTAATGTCCAAAAATTAAAGTCATAGTTTTGGTTTTGGTTTCAAAAACCGGCTATTAATTACAAAGCTTATGGTTAGCCACTCATATATACATTTTAAATAATATATATATTATATAAAACATGTTATTACAATACCTTTTTATTTGGATTCATAGGTACTTCCCAGTACATAACCTAAAACTGTTTCCTGCATACAAGTAATTTAAAAGACCAAGAAAAATCTTAAAATTATTTTTTTCTAATCAATGACGACTGAATGAGATTTTAAATTAAATTAGGAGAACTTTACAACATTTATAACTTAAGTATTTTAGTTTTTATTAAAATAAATTATAAATTATAAGACAATAGGTAACCTTCATAAACAATATTGAATATGTTAAATATATAAAAACGTATGCACCTATATTAGTTATATATTGCACTAGAAAACTAATAATTGTAGGTACCTCCTTATTTCTAACTTATAATTAATAAACTATAATGTTATAATAAAATAATTACTTCAAATACATTTTTTATACAAAAATAATATGTTACGTTAAATTCAAATCACGAAATCACAATTCCAATTATTATTAAGTGCAATATCCTTATCAGCTGTAAGCAATAAATAAATAATCTATATGTATATCTATATCTATACTACCTACTATATAAAATTAAGTCATTTTTTTTATTCGGAACAAACTCCGAAACGGCTTGACCGATTTGGCTGATTCTTTTTTTGTTGTGTTCGTAATTGTGAGGACAAAATTTATACGATATAACATTTTTGGAAAATGAACCAGAAAATTAGGAAATCTGGATCGAAAAAATAAAATAGTGGCACTATCAGTCCAGCAAAACATAAACTTAATAATGGAATATTATTGTTTATTATAAAGTTGCTATTTAAATAAATAGTTACTTTAACAAGATTATATAAATGTTATCAAAGATTTACTTTTAATAGGCAATGGCGAATTTCAAGCAACGAATGATAAAATAAATATTAAAAGTTTCTGTAATTCAGTACCCACTATACCAAAATTGATTCAAAACGAGTACCCCAACATTCAAAATATATCTTCTAAATCACTGAAATGGTTTTAAGAAAGGGCTATTTTGTCACCAACAAATGAGCAAGTCGACAAATTAAATGATTTGATTCTATCTAGGTTTGACGCACAATCACAAATGTACTATTCAGTTGATATAGTTTTAGAAAAGGAGGATGCAGTCCATTTCCCAACTGAATTTCTTAACTCTTTAACGCCTTCTAGAGTCCTACTACATACACTGATTTTAAAAATAGGGAAACTTTGCAACGGTACGAGACTACAAGTCAAAAAATTGAGAAATCTTGCAATAGCGAAGCATTGCCGGGTCAGCTAGTATAATATATAACTTAAACTATCGAAAATATCATGTTGTAAATAATATTATATCTTAATTCGTGGTAGTAGTATACACATTAAAACTTTAAGAATGAATGTAGCTTACTTTCCAAGTGATATTTTGGTATTATTTTTTTGGAAATGTTAGTATTTAGATGCGTGTTGTTACTTTTTGAAATCAGAATTTAACCGTCTTACCTACTTTTTATTAACAATAACAAAAAAAGTAAGTATAAGATAAGTATATTCTGATTTCACCAACACATTTAGCATAAAAGTATGAACATTTATTAATCAAATTTAAAAAAAAAATGTAAATTCTTAGTATTTTAAAATAAAAACACGATTTTTCCAAAAATCGATCATTTTGAAATTTTTTAACGAACAAAAAAAAAATGTAAAGTAAATTTGTTTGCTCATAATTTGGTAGATAAAAGATGTTCTATATAATGTAGGACTGTGGAGAAATAAGCTATAATTGGTTTTTCAGTATGGAGTTTATGCAACTGCCAAGCATTTTGTACAGCCAAATCAATACAGTATACATGAATACCAATTTATTACCACGAATAGAAATACGATAGTGAGAAACGTTTTGACCCATACGAATATACGATCAACATCATCCCATGTTTTGGTTGCACAAATGTATAAGTTTTGGTTGTGGTAATCTTATAATTCTTTTATTTTAAACTGACCATCTTTTTGCAGTAGTGACTGGTTCAACTCCAACATTATTTGATGGTATAGTAACAGTGCTATTTCCCTTCCATGCATACACCAAAATACCAGAATCAGAAACATATAACTTTCATATGAGCCTCTTTCTATTATTTTCATTCCTACCAAGTTGATTGGGCATTATAATATCTTTGTTCTATTTGAACGTATTGTCCCTGTTCCACATAATAAACGATTTGCAGCCATGTCTGCAGGTTAGGTTAGGTTAGGTTATGTATAGTGAATTATTTTACTATAAATATTATGGTGGGTTGATTTCATGTTTACCGAATACATCGCATAGATTTATTATATAATCAATTATTATGATAGTGTAAATCGGTATCATATACAGAGTGATTCACCAAGCATACACTTCCCATATTTTCCTTAATTAATGAATTTATTAAAATTCTGATTTTTGGAATTTTTAAATATTATATACCTACAATTTTTCAAATTTTTCAAACTGTTGAATTTTTTTTGTATCTACTACTTAAGGAGCTTGCTATGAGGTTACAAACTTTTGTTTTTCAAATGAGAACCACTCTTTTTAATGTGAATTTCTGAAAATTTTGATGCAGGGTACCCAATTCGAAATTAGGATGAGTGATATCTTAGGTACTAAAATATTTATACTATTGATAATAGTCCTTAACAATGGTTTTACAAAAATATAAAATATAAGTCATATTGGAACTAGTATTTATAATGTAAATAATTATACTTTGACCATTTTTAAAAATTAATAATGTTGATTGATTCAATATAAATTACTAAAATGTTCAGAACACCGTAGCCCTTATCTTTTTATCTATCCATCTATCTATCTATATAAAAATAAGTGTATATTAAGATTCATATGTAGATGGTTTCTGTGAAGTTTGTACGCTTCTAACCTGGGTATGTGCTCAAACAGGGATTTTGAGTTTTACGATGGACACTTTTGTTTTTAAACCGTTGCTATTGGTTATAAGATAAATAATTAGTAGAAATTAGTATTTATTATTTTATTGGTTGCCAAAGATTAATCGGATAAATCAGGTACAAGCATGCATCAAATCGAATTTTCACACATAAAGCCGCTGATCGGCGATGTCCGAGATCCGACGTAGTTGGATTGCCTACCAGAGTGGCCGAGTTGCATTTACTGCAGCGAGTTACACACAAAAGGAGTTGAATAATCACAATTTTTTAAGAGTTGTCATATTTTACGGGCAATACAATAATAAAAAAAAAAGGGGGTCAAGTGGATGTCGCTCCGCTGTACAGTAGGCTACAAGTAGATCACTGTACTATAATGGATGGTATTAAATTTGAATTCAATGATATAATATCATTGTATACGAAAAACGATTCTGAGCGGAGACGGTATGTCAGTCTAGGATATTTTAAATTATATTGATATTGTTCTTTTACGGTAGCTGCTAAGTTGAATTAGTATTATTCATATTATTTAATTATTAACCTAAAATTATCAGTGATGCTATAAAAATATTATAATATATACTTGTACTCGTTAAAATTGATTTTAATATATTGTAATATCGTCCAAATTTGAACTTAAAATGTCTGTAAAAAATAACTGTGTTTAAATATTTTTTAGATTTTTTGATTACAGTATGTACTATTTATTAGAATCTTTATTTTAAATTTTCAATCCTTAGTTAAGAAAACTGAACATTTTATAATTGTTTAATTACAATGATTGATAATTTTCGAGATTTTGATAAATTTTGTCAAAATTCGAACTTTAAATGATTATAAAAAAAATGTGTGCCTATGTATTTTTAATATTTTTCAATTGCTATTGTAATAATATATCAGCAGCCTTGTATTAAATTTTCATTATGTTTGGCCCAACAAATAAAATTGAAAAATTGAAAAACTAAAAAATTTGAAAATTGAAATCGTCCATAAAAAGCTGAAAAACAGTCAAAATATATTAAAAATTTGATGGTGTATAGAAATAGCTTATATAAACATTCAGTGAAATATTCATGCATCTACAGTTATTCGTTTTTGAATTGCAACAAAATAAGAAAATCGCTACATGAGAAATCGAGTGAATATCTAATCTTGTACAAGTTTGAACTTAAAACGCTCATAAAAATTTATGTTGACTTGCTTATAAACATTTTTTCATTGATACAATTAGGCAAACTTATAAGGATTCTTGTGTCACATTTTCAAACCTTAGATTTAAAAAGAAAAATTTTTATGAATTTCTAACTCAAAATAAATTGCATATTTTCGTCATTTTTACGTATTTTGTCAAAATTTGAACTTTGATTACCTATAAAAATAATTGTGACTACGGATTTTTAATATTTTTCATCTGCCTTTGAAACTATATATTAGAAGCCTACTATTAAATTTTCAAGATTTTTTACCCAACAAATAAAATTTTATTGACATTTATAGAAAAAAAAACTAAAAAAATTGGAAACTGAAAATGTCCGTTAATAGCTCAAAATAAGTCAGAATATTTTGAAAATGCTATGGTGTGTAGAAAATGTTTATATAGACATTCGGTCAAAATGTCATGTCTCTACGGTCATTTCTTTTAGAGTTATAACAAAAACCGAAATCGATTTTGTCGAAAATTGGTTTTCCGTAAAAATTCCCGTTTTTCCCTTAATTTTTCATTTGTTTTTCCAGGCGCTCATGAAAACTACTTGGAAATTTTAACTTTTGACCCCCCCAAAGTACCAACTAGATTCACTTTCCTATCAGAAAAGGTACTATTAAAGAAAATCGAAGCATTTTTACTGTCCTAAAACGTGATGACAGACACAAAAATAAAAAAGGGCGGGTAAGTGTATGTCGCTCTGCTGTACAGTAGGTTACAAGTGAGTCACTGTAATGGATTGTGTTAGATTTTAATAATTTAATCCAATGATATAATATCATTGAATAAGAAAAACGATTCTGAGGGAAGACGGTCAGTCAGTCTAGGATATTTTAA
>JANEHU010004768.1:0-61267 GCA_027563435.1 Nasonovia ribisnigri
TTTCATCTGCTTTTGAAACTATATATTAGAAGCCTACTATTAAATTTTCAAGATTTTTACCCGACAAATAAAATTTTATTGACATTTATAGAAAAAAAAACTAAAAAAATTGGAAACTTAAAATGTCCGTTAACAGCTCAAAATAAGACAGAATATTTTGAAAATGATATGGTGTGTAGAAAATGCTTATATAAACATTATGTCAAAATTTCATGTCTCTACGGTCATTTCTTTTAGAGTTATACCAAAAACCAAAATCGATTTTGTCGAAAATTGGTTTTCCGTAAAAATTCCTGTTTTTCCCATAATTTTTCATTTGTTTTTCCAGGCGCTCTTGAAAACTACTGGGAAATTTTGACTTTTGACCCCCCAAAGTACCAACTAGATTCACTTTCCTATCAGAAAAGGTACTATTGAAGAAAATCTAAGCATTTTTTCTGTCCTAAAACGTGATGACAGACACAAAAATAAAAAAAAAAATAAAAAAAAAAACACACATCATTGTAAAACCAATACATTCATCGCTCCGCTCAGAATCTAAAATTATTTTGTTGTTAAAAATGTATAAAATGTACAATTTTTATAGCTAAGGATTGACAATTTAAAAAAATGTTCAACGTAAATAAGTTATATTATATAAATTACTTTATTAACAATAATATCATCAAATATAATTAGTTATAACTTATATTATATCATAGGCTTACTGACTGTCTTCCCTCAGAATCGTTTTTCGTATACAATGATATTCTATCATTGAATTAAAATTTAACACCATTCATTACAGTCACCCACTTGCCCACCTTTTTTTTCCTACATGACACTGCGAGCCGGGCAATGTAACCAGTAGGTAACCACTAGGTATAAATTTATTTTTCAACCATTGTCCGTCGGTGAGGTACCTACGTTCAACGGCCTACGACGAAACAAAAAATAATCGATGTTGTATTAGTAAAGATTAAAAGGGCTAAAGTATGTTTTATTTAATTTATACTTCGTAGATTATATATATATATATATTAAATTAATAGACGTATTTAAATCTACAACGTGTTGAGGTAGTTTTTGCCAGTTAATATAAGTATATATATATTTTTTTTTTTATTGGATAGTTAAATATTAATTATTATAAACTTATAATAATACATTAATACACAATTACACATTGACACGTTTGTGACACACGTCGGGAGTCAAGGATTAATGCAATAAGGCCTATTATAAAATATCAATTTGAAGAACTTTGCAGTGTTTTAAATCATATCAAGGATGATGTAAAATATAATTGTATAAACTTAACTGGAACGTATGGTCTTAAAACATAAACAGAAGCATACTACCCTCTTTTAAAAAAATTATGTAATTTTAAGTTTATATATACCATTGTTATTTGGTGCGATATATTGAGTATTGTTAACCCTGTTAGCAAACAACTACAGTCTATACAATGTAGTATACAAATTGCTGTTAAAACTTTAAAAGTATATAGGTAATTTGTACCTATACGAAAAACGATTTCTGAGCGAAAACAATCTGTCAGCTTAGCTATATATATAGGTAATATATTTTATTATATTATTGATATTAAAATAATTGATTTATTATCGAAAATATTTCATTTCACATACTTTAATCTTAACTTTTAAGTAGGTAAACCTACTCACGAATAATATTTTTAAATTACAAAACAAAACTAAACCGTTATTAAAAACCGTATTATTAACCGTATTCCATTAAAATATTTTTTAATTTCATTCTAGTTTGTACTTAAGATATTTATAAAAAAAAACTGTGCTTAAAATATTTTTGGTTTCAATATAAAATAGGTAGGTACTAGAGAAACCTTGTTTTAAATTGTCAATACTTAGCTATACAAATTGAACATTTTATACATTTTTAACTACAAAATAGTATGTACATTTTCAAGACTGATGAATTTTGTCAGTTTTAATTTTAAATGATTATTAAAATATTTTTAATATTTTTGAACAGCTATTTTAAAAAAATTTACAGAAACCTTGCAATAAATTTCAAAATCTTAGTAAGAACTCTCTTTATGTTATGATAAATTTATCATAAATCATAAATACGAAGGAGATTAACATTAACTATGTTGTATTGTTGTCATTACACAATTGAACAGTATTTAAATGGAATAAATAGGTCAGGTAAATCAGTATATTTAGTTTTTAAGCACACCGCAAAATATACTGAATTGAAAATGTTTTAATAGTTTTTGAAAGTAACTATTTGTTTTGTAGTTAAGAAAAATAAATCACTATTTGAATACATAAACAAGTATAATACGCTCAAATGTGCAATGAAGATAAAAATTGTTTAACTCTCATAAATTTTTTTTGAATATATAGAAAATGGTATGACAAAGGAACTTAAATTAAACTTAATATAAGTTATTAATTTTTATTGAATAACAATAGGATCACAACAAATTTGTATGCTGAAAAAGTATAGAACATTTTATACATTCCAATTGCATGTGTATAACAATATTATTTCTGGTCATAGCTTACACTTGTACATATTATATAATGCTAACGGTGATTCAATTACAGTTAATTCTGGTATTTATAAATTATAACTTTATAACTAAATATAGAAATTAAGTATTGATAAGAGTTAATTGTTTTTAAAAATGAACTAGGATTAATTTGTTACTTGAATACAAAAATAATATATAACATTAATTTTATTTAGCCAAAAGCAACTAGTTACAATGATATACTTTTACTATTTAATATATAGTTAAAAATAAAATAAACTCTGTATTTACTTTCTGTAATGGATAATATTTTTAGACAAGTAATCATATAAACATTAAACAGCTTATTTAAAGCTTTTTTACAGAGTACACATATTAAAATACAAAAATATTTTGCACTAATAAACAATGTCTTCCATTATGCATTGAATCACAAGTTATAGATGAATTTTTTTGATACCTAGTTGATATTATACTATCAACTATCAATACAATGTAAATAGAATTGTAATGCTCGCATTAATTCATAAAATTACATATAAAAATATAAAAAATTTCAAAAAAAACCTTACTTATAACTTATTACCATACTTAATCCTGCGTTAGTCGCACCACATCATTAATTGCATCTTGGTCCTTTTGACCGCAAGAATAAGAACTGTAGTTTCATACTTTTTTATCAAAACAAATTAATATTTCATACAATGACAAACAAATAAAAACTCTTACAAAAAGTTGTCTCTTTTATCCTTATACATAAAAATGGATAATATTTAAAAAAATAGGAATAGGTATACAAGTTTTATTTAAATTTATATGTAAAGGTACCTGTCATGAATAATATCTCACTTCTATCTTAGTTTAATTATTGATTGTGAATTATATTCATTAATCTATGTATAAGTACCTAATTCAATTTATTTATAATATTATTTTTAATAATAATAATAATATTTTTTAAAAGGTATGTTAAGTATCAATGATTAAAATGTAAAATGTATATTTTATCAAAGATTTAAAAAAAGTGGGGTCGTTTAGACCCACGGCGTGATTAACGGTGGGATAATGTTAAAAAGTAACTACATAAAAGTAAAACATTTTCACAAGTAACTTACATATTATGTTACTACTCAACACTGTTCATATTATTATTTTTCTTATTTGATGTCATTATATGTGTTTATATAATATCTATATTATTGGAAAGAACTACAGGAAACCTTTGGGTATATGTTTGTTAGCAGCAGTAGCAACATCAATAGCGATGACAGGTGACACTATGGCAGCAATGATGACAATAAATGAAGTTGAATGTTGAATAGTTTTCTAAAAATAAAAAAACCAATCAAAACCTGTATTAACATGTTAAGTTGTAATTGATCAGTCAAAAGCAAGTTACTTAATCATATGATCAGGAATTGAACCAGCAGCCTCACTATAACTGTTCACACCAAGTCACGAGTGTTTTGCCATCGTAGTTACAACCTTAGAATGGTAATGAGTAATGATTAATGGCTAATGTTTGTAGTTTTTATATATCCATTAGCTCTGTTGGGGAAACCACAGTGAGCAGTGTATCATCAGAAATATAACTAGGTATACCTATATTAGAGAGACAGACGGTATCATTGGGATTTTGACTGTTGTGTGTCGTAGTGTATGTCCGTCTGGCGATGGAGTTCCGGACTCTGGCAGATCAATACAAGAGAGAAAAGAGATTTAACAATTGACAGTAGTATCAGATATAATATTGGACTATAGGTTTTTATCCAATGTTGACAGCCACAATCGGATTCCCGCATCTATAGTTTAATACCAATGAATACGTAGAATGAAATACGAAACTACCAAATACGTAAATGAATTAATCTAAAAATGATGAACAACGAATTACGACGTAAATACTTAAATTATTACTTAACACTAACTAATTTCTATTAACGACTTACGGTCGTAAGCTTCAAAATGTGTATTTATTATTTTACAATCACCAAATGTTATTGCTATCAATACCGCGCTCGGCTGCATCTGATAACCGTCCGCCTAGCTATTCGCCGGCTACCGAGATTGTGGTCGTAACCGCGACAGCCACCGACGACGTTATCAGTCCACGGTCACTGTTAGTGCCGTGCACTTACCATGTTATTTTATCAACGGCGTTCGAATTACGGGCACGGTGCCATGGGCATGCCGATCAAAGACACGACGAGGGCACGTGCTAGTCGTGCGACCACTCATCACTGCGAGGTGCCTTAAAGGTTCTACGCTATCTTTATGACGTCCTGTTCCGTCACGGTGGTCGTAGCTTTATCGAAGTCGGCCGACTGTCGTCTCAATATCGACAACAATCATCGGCGGCGTGTTTCAGACTTACTCGGCGCCTAAGCAGCGTTTACCGACAATCACTGTCCGATCACGTGCAATATTTTCCATACGCACTGAGATACGCACAGCATTGTTCAAAATGTACGCAGCGTACACGAACAGTTAACCGCCGCATGCTTGACCACGAACACGCGACCACCACCGGCACGACGATTGGGTGACCGGGTGTACAGCGATAACGTTATCGGTTATCACAATTATTGTGCGCGTATCTATTTTGTACGCGTTTAGCGATAGTTGTCGCTGTTATTCGAAAGAACGGCGGGAGGCTATCGCTGCTGTTCCATCTGTGCGCGCTTTAATCGCTTGCTTGTAGTGGTCGGTGGTCCACTACGACACGGTCACTAGATCTACCGGGATCGTCTGTCCGGCGCCGTCGCCGAAACGGTGAGACCTATTCGCCGGGAGAAAAACGCGACCGAATATGGCGACGGCCGTCACTAGTAGTGCTACCACGGTCACAACTCATGCTGAAGACTTCCTGGCACCGCAGAAGCCGGTGGACACGATGACGACGACGTCGCCACTGGTCGGCCTCGTCAGCGGGTGCGCCGGCGCAGTGGCTCTCGTATACGTGGGACAGCCGCTGGACACGGTCAAGGTACGCATGCAACTGTCCACGGCCACTCGGGCTGTGACGTCTAACGGCGGTGGTGGCGGCGGTGGCGTATCCATGTGGGGTTGCGTGCGCGACATGTGGCGTCAAGCCCTGGTGACTCCGGTGCCACATATTCGGCAACTGACGAACAGCGCAGCAGCCGCCGCCGGAGCCGTCGTCGAGGCGTGCCCGTTGACAGCCACCGGACAGCCGGTCAGCAAGACGGCCGCGGCCGGACGTATGGCCCGGCTCATGTACGCCGGCACGGCGCCCGCGCTGCTGGCCAACGTGGCCGAAAACGGAGTACTGTTCGCGGCTTATGGTCCTTGCCAGCGTTTAGTGGCATTCGCGTTGGATCTGTTCGGCGGGACCGGTTCCAGCAATGCCGTCGTGGACGTAGAAAAAAAACTGGGCCCCGCCGGCATGGCTACGGCCGGCAGCTTGGCGTCGCTGTGCTCGGCGTTCGCGTTATGTCCCACCGAGCTGATAAAGGTCCGTCTACAGGCGGCCGACCTGGACAGGGCTAACTGTGCTGCTGTTTCCGGTACGGCGGCTGGACGTCCGCAAAACGCTGCGGCAGGCACGCTGCAGGTTGTGGCCCGGGTGTGGACTACAGAGGGTGGTCTGCGAGGTATGTACCGTGGACTGGGCTCGACAGTGGCACGCGAAATGCCTGGCTACTATGTGTTCTTCCTGGCGTACGAGGCGAGCCGCACATACCTGAACGATTGGCATCACGACTCTTTGGCGACCTCTACAACACCGTCGGTAGAACACCGAGAGGATCCGGCTTGGGTGACGATGACAGCGGGCGCAGCAGCAGGTACTTGCCTCTGGCTAGTTGTGTATCCGGTTGATGCAATCAAATCTCGAATTCAAGCAGCTGGTGGCAGCGGTAGTACGGCTGAAAAATCAAGTGGTGGTTTCCTGAGAGCCATGGCTCAGTCTGTGCGCAACGAGGGCCCACTGGCCCTGTATCGCGGCTTGGCGCCCACCTTGCTGCGCACTGTTCCTGCTTCAGCTGTCATGTTCTGGACTGTAGAGCGTACCAAGACGTTGATGTCAGGTTATGGACTATGAGAGTTTTGTTTCGTGCATTCCTACTTGGTTGATGACATTATGCTATGAATAACCTATATGTTGTTAGATCAATATTATGTATTTTCAAGTATGTATGTTTGTCAATGTAGGCATAATGTCCAGGAGACAACACAGATTTAGTATTATGTTTGAGGCGCGTTTTCAATTTTAACAAAATATCTAGTAGGTTCATAATAAAATAAAATTTCATTCTTAAATTTGTCATTTCTATTACTAGTTTTTAACACAAATAAACCCCATTGATTTGTTGTTAATTTATTAATTACAGGCGCTTGGTACTACTAGTAAATTATACTTATTAGTAGGTTACGGATTTTGAAACAATAAAAATCTAAAGTAAGTTATAGAGCTCTAAAAATTTTCTAAAAAAGCATCCAATTTAAACCATTAGTTTTTAAATTATTAAAAAAATGTATTTTAATAAAATATATTTCTATTAGTTTCGTTACAGAGTAATGGAAAAAAAAATCAAAAGCCTTCATAATCTGTACTCTACTTATTAGATTATTTAATACAAATTATCAATCATCTATCTCTATGTGTATAATATATTTTAAGATGCCACAACAGTCAACAGTAGTTACCAATAATTAAATTGAGCAAATAATTTGTTATTAAAATCTCAGAGGTTGATAGCCCTTGTTGTAGTTTTAGTTATAGAATAGGTGCATTATATTGATTTATGTTTGTTTAAAATATGCAAACTATTTGCTTTATTTTTAATAACTTTTTTTCTAAAAACAATTTTTAATCTGAAAATGTGCCCATTTTAAACATTTACTAGATGTAAGACACTTAGAATCAAATCTAATAACATTAACACAGATACAGGTTATTTTGTTTTCAAAAAAATAACTGACCTAAAGGTTGTAACTGATAAAATATTAAATTATATTTTAAAAATATGTATTTATGTTATGAAATTAATTCATTTTTATTTTGTATTTACAGTCAAGTACCTGACAACCCTCAATTGTAATGAAAAATAAATAATTATTTTCAAAATTGCCTATACAAATCCCCTTAAAATTGCTACTATTGCATTGTATTATGTGTAGTATAATATAGGTAATATACTAATATAATAATATACTAACCATAAATATGTCTTCCACATAATGTATGTCTTCCATGTATTGCTCAGTTATTGTTATTGTTGTTTGTCAATTTAGTTAATATTGTTACTATTACTATTTTGTGTATATTTTTATTATTTTTTTCTAAGTCCATAAGTAATAGTTGTAATTTTCCTGTTATATTTATTTTACATATGGTGACATTTTCGTTACCATCACTATTGAGTTGTGTAAATTATAGGTTTTTTTATGTGGAGGATTTTGTCTGGCTCGATCAACACCTAGCCCTGACACTTGTTAAATATTATTAGTTATTTATTTGTAAGGAATATTATTATTTAGCTATTGTATGTATGTTTATACATGATGTAATAGAGTTTTTAGACTGCCTAATAATGTTGTCTTTGTCTTCACCCTCATATATTAGTATAAACTGTCACTGATAGATTGTCGGCCACACTCATTCACCATCCTAATCTGGTCTAAATGCTCTATCTTTCCTGTGTACTCAGTTTTGGATTTAGAGAAAGAACATTACATTTCCTGTTATCATTGTCACACGTTGAATAGAGTGTGGCAACTTTAAGTATTAATTTTAAAAAGGTGGGCAAGTGGGTGTCGCTCTGCTGTATAGTAGGTTTCAAGTGAGTCACTGTAATGGATGGTGTTAAATTTGAATTTAAAATGATAGAATATCATTGTAAACGAAAAACGATTATTAGCAAAGACGGTCAGTCAGCCTATGATATATTATTAAGTATATTTGATGATATTATTGTGAATAAAGTAATTTATTTATCTATTGATGTGGAACATTGTTTTATATTTTCATTCCTTAGTTATAAAAGTTAATCATTTTATACATTTTTAAATTTTAAGTTTTGTAAATTTTGTTAAAATTCGAACTTAAAATGCTTATAAAAAAATTGTGGGTCTATGTATTTTTAATATTTTTCAACTGCTATTGTAACAATCAGGAGTCTTGTATTAATTTTTCACGCTTTTTTACCAAACAAATAAAATGTTATCGTGTATAGAAAATGCTAGTATAAACATTCAATTAAAGTGTCGTGTATCTACGCTTATTTGTTTTAAAGTAACACCAAAAACCAAAATCGATTTTTTCGAAAATTCCCGTTTTTCCTTATTTTTTTTTTATTTTTCTCAGCGCTTTTGAAACTACTAGTAATTTTAAATTTTGACTTCCCAATGCATCAACTAGATACATTTTCCCATCGAACAAGATACCGAAGTTCAAAATCGTAGAACTATTTCGACTACTTATTGTGTACCTACACGGGCACAATAGAAAAAATAAAACATGTCATTGTAAAATCAATACATTCATCGCTCCTGTCAGAATCTAAAAGATTTTTATATTAATAAGTAAAACACAATGTGGACTATATTAGATGAAATTTAAAGTTTTTTTATAAATATCTATGTAAAAATAAGTTATACTTAGTACTTAAGGTTAAGAACCTGTTTCAACGTCTTATGGAGTTTTAAATGCATTAATTTAACCATCGGCGTTGCTATGATAGCTAAAATAAATTATTATTGTTAATTGTGGAGTATTTTTTATATATATTTTGGCCTCGCCCCTCCCCCAATTTTAAAATCCTGGCTACGCCACTCCAGCATTTAACTATATGAATACAATATATTACATACAATAAACATGTAATAGATAAATGTTTGATTGTGAGTTATTTTTTATTGATAGTATAGGTATTATGCTAATATTATACATATAGGTACCGTAAAATAGGCAATGTATAATTAATTATGATTGTATGTGTAACGATTTCCTCGTTATTCATCAATTTAATAACTTGCAGATGGAAAATTAATAATATAATGTGAGAGATAAAGACTGGGACTTAAATATATGAATGTGGAGTAAAATAGTTATAACCTTACAGGATACAACTATAATATGAGTAAGTATTAAATTCACTTATAATCATATATTGTTACGTCATTATGATCTCTGACTCCATAATATAACAACTATACAATTATATTTTAATGATTAAACAATAATTTATTCAGTATAAATTATACTCAGTATGAAAATGAAGTAAGTAATAACTGATTGGTACCTACATACTATGTTGTATTGTATTGTTAGTATAAATTGTTAAATAAAAGTTATAGTATTATAATTATACCTACTATAATATATGTCTATACTACGTATACATATATATTTATTAAGGCTGTTAAAAGCAAGTTGTTCCTTAGTGCATTTGGCACTATTAGTGAAAGAAAAATAATACATTTCCAGAAGTCCAATGTTAATTTAAAAAATTATTTGAATTTGTTCGCTTCTTAGTCTGTGTTTTGTAGGAAATACATTTTTTACTAATATTAGTCAAAGTGAATTTTGAAAAAAAAATTCATTTGGTACTATACGCTTTAAACAACACCACAAATCGAAAATCCATTTCCAACAAAACCTAGAACAGAATAAGGAATTCCATTATTAGAATAAAATCTGGACTTCGGTACTGGGTGAATTTTTTTTTCGATATTGGAACTTTTGTAGCCACAGTAGGTAGTTGAATCTTTTTTGATCATAAAATAAATCGATGTGTGATTGCGCGTATGTACCATGATCTAATGATTTCAAAGAATCTTAGCTGTAATTTATCTTTATTTACATATAAAGCAGCCACACTAATGATCAGTTACTACTACACAGTCACACATAGCACTCATGATAGATACCTATAGAATATTGCCTAAATCCGACCCCTTAAATATGGTTTGCTTTCAACAGCCTTAATAATAATAATTGTTAAATCCATACAGCTGGTAATGGTACCTAATATTTATTATTTGATTAGAAGATACTATTGTTATAGCCTATAGGTATACTGTAGAGGTGGCTTTTGGTTAGCTAGTTCTACTAATAAAAATTAATAACATTTTTACGCAAAACCAGTTTTTAACAAAATTTATATTATTATGTTTTTGTGTAGGTATCTAAATAAAAAACGAATTAACAGTGATATTTGAGTTTATATTAGTATTTTGTTTACGTCTTGATAAACATTTCAAAATATTTTGACACTTTTTAAGCTTTATAGGTATATATAGGTTAAGACATAAGACATTTTTTTCTTATCTTTCTGTAGGTATACCTAAATGTCGATAAAAAATTATTTGTTTGGTTAAAAACCTCGAAAATGTAATACAAGATTCCTTATAATTGGGTTTTTTTCAAAACAAAAAAAATTGAGCATAATTTGCAGTATTCCGTGAATATTTTTTATGAGTGTCTGAAGTTAAAAATAATTAAATTGATTATTCACGCATTAAATAATGACTTCTCATAAAATGTTCTTATTTTATTGTTATTCAAAATTAATATTCGTAGATACTTGAGATTTTCATCAAATGTTTATATTATCATTGTTTAAGCATGATATACATTTTAAAATATTTAGAATCTTTTTAAGGTTTACCTAGTAGACAATTGAAATTTTTGCTGTTGTAACCTTCTCTCTTTTTAACATTTTGTTTTGAAAAAAATGTATTAAAATAGTTAATAGAGTGCTTAAACCAGTTCTAAATGGTATCTAATTATTAGACTTCTTAAAATCCCAAAATTTAAACTCCTCGAAAAAATTCAAAACCAAATTAAAACCGTTAATATTATCATCTGTATTGATTATCTGTTCCTGCTCGTAAGTCATAACGCATATAATATATTATAATATATATATTATATACAAAATATACCTAACTATAGCTGTCCCGCCCGACATTGTCCATGCCAGAGATTTGTATTTTTAATAAATATAATTGTAAAAAATGTATAGGTACACCATATTTCTTCTAATTATAACATTAATATATTATATAACCAAAGCAAGCATTTAGATAAACAAAAAAATTTTCTTTTTTTGTAAGCAGAAAAAAATCATCTGTGCGAGCTACTATATATATAGTATAGATATCCACAGCCTATATAAATTGAAAAATGTTTGCAAACTCGGTAAAGTAGTTTTTGAGAACCAAAAACCTATTTAATAGCTACAAATATACATACAACATTCATACCTATTTTGTTTTAATACCTACTATTTCTTTAATTGAAACCATAAACGTGTCGATTTTATAGATGCTTTTACCTCATCTGCCCGAGTAAGTAATGGAAACTATTTAAAATACTAATTTCTACTAATTATTGCTCATATAACCATTGGCAAAAATTTCTATCACAAATCTCAAAATCCTAGCTTCTCTCAGGGTTGGACTTAACGGGTAAAAGAAATGATCGTAGATACATAACATTTTGACTGAATGTTTATATTAGCATTTTTTATTCATCATAACATTTTTAAAATATTTTGATTTATCTTGAACTGTTTACGGACATTTTAATTTTCAATTTTTTTAGATTTTTTTTCTTTAGGTTTCTATAAAACTTTATTTGTTGGGTAAAAAAACTTGAAAATTTAATAATGTATAAAAAATATTAAAAATCCGTAGCCATAAATTATTTTTACAAGCATTTAAAGTTCAGATATTCAAAATACGTTAAAATCACGTTAAAAAAATCATGAGTTCATTTTGAGTTAAAAATTCATAAAAAAATTTCTTTTTAAATCTAAGATTTGAAAATGTAACACATGATTTCTCATAAGTTTGTCTAAGTTTATCAAAGAAAAAATATCTAATAATAAGTCAAATTATATTTTTATGAGCGTTTGAAGTTCATATTTTTGCAACATTGGATATTCATTCGATTTCTCATATAGCGATTTTCTTATTTTGTTGCAATTCAAAAACGAATAAATTACTATAGATGCATGAAAATTTCACTGAATGTTTATATGAGCATTTTCTATACACCATCTAATTTTGAATATATTTTGACTGTTTTTGAGCTTTTTACGGATCATTTCAAATTTCAATTTTTTAGTTTTTTTTATATAAATACCAATACATTTTTATTTGTTTGGCCAAAAATAATGAAAATTTAATACAAGGCTCCTGATATATTGTTACAATAGCAATTGAAAAATATTAAAAATACATAGGCACACATTTTTTTTATAAGCATTTAAAGTTTGAATTTTGACAAAATTCATCAAAATCTCGAAAATTATAAATTATTGTAATTAAACAATTATAAATTGTTCAGTTTTTATAACTAAGGAATGAAAATTTAATACAAAGATTCTAATAAATAGTATATACTATAATCAAATAATCTAAAAAATATATAAACATATAGGTTTTTTTACAGACATTCTACTAAATATTATCAAATATTCATCTACTTAATCTTAAATGACGTTTCCAGTTGAATTGTGTCTTATGTAAAAGTATATATTATAATATTTTTCCAGCATCTCTGATAATTTTAGGTTAATAATTAAATAATATGAATAATATTAATTCAACTTACCAGCTACCGTATAATAACAATATCAATATAATTTAAAATATCCTAGACTGACATACCGTCTCCGCTCAGAATCGTTTTTCGTATACAATGATATTATATCATTGAATTCAAATTTAATACCATCCATTATACAGTGGCTTACTTGTAACCTACTGTACAGCGGAGTGACATCCATTTGACCCCTTTTTTCTCTTTAATAATGAATTTATTCAAATTCTGATTTTTAAATTTTTAAACACATTCAAAAAACCATATTTTAATTTAATGCATTTTTTCGCACTACTTAAGGAGTGTCTTGTGGCGATATAAATTTCTGTTTTTCAAATGAGAACCCCCTTTTTTACTGTAAATTATTTAATGGATAGTTATTTTGAAAATTTTGATGTAGGTATACCTATAATTTAAACATTGAATGAGTAATTTCTTAGTTATTAAAATGTTTGTATTAAGCATAAAATAGTCCTTAAAATGATTTTACATAAATATAAAATACACACAATTTGGTTCTTGTATTTTATTATACTTGGGCATTTTTACAAATTATTTATATTGATAGATTAATAATATGACTATAATTTTCAAACCACCATAGCCCCCATATCTTATAAATCTATTAAAATGGAACTGTTATCTTTAGAGCATAAAGTTAAATAACTCAAAAATTACTCGTACGAATTTTGATTTTGGTACTTCAAAACATTTCAGAAAAATTATGTAGGTACTACATAATTTATAGTTGAATAAGGCCCGATACTTGTGTTCTCATTTGAAAAATGGAATTTTTGTATCTCCACATGATATTAATTGCTCCTTAAGTAGCATTAAAAAATCTCGAGAATTTGAAAATATGGTTTTAATTTTATAAAGTATATTTAAAAATACAAAAAATCAGATTTTGAATAACTGCATTATCGAAGAAAAAAAAGGGGTGAGCATGTTTGGTGAATCACCCTGTATATAGGACATAGGTATACACATATGACATACCTACCAATTGTTTATTAGTTATTATTACCTAACCGGGATTAAAAACATAGCATTA
This sequence comes from Nasonovia ribisnigri, assembly GCA_027563435.1. Lineage (NCBI taxonomy): Eukaryota > Metazoa > Arthropoda > Insecta > Hemiptera > Aphididae > Nasonovia > Nasonovia ribisnigri. The sequence goes on from JANEHU010004768.1 coordinate 14,128, forward strand.
TTAAATTGTATTATAGTAGAATAATAGAAGCATGTTTACATGGTATTAACTAATAGTTACACGTAGTTCACGATACAGCGACCGCCGACCCAGGGGAGTGCACTGTTTGCACTCGTCTCGCTTCGCGCTCTGTTTCTTTTCTAGACAAATTTAAATAACTCCATACAATATTATTAAAGTAATCGGAAAAAATTATGTCTTAATTCATCATTATTTCAAAACCGAAATAACCAAAACATTTGCATTTAATTTCCTTTAAAAATCTACCTAAAACTACCCAATCACAATTATATTACTATCTCAACTTCTTCAATAATAATTGAACTCTGGTCTTTTGAGCAACAATCCCTGACTTGACTCTTAAACCAAATTTATTTCTACCACTGCCCTTGGTATCCACATGCCCTTGCGTACATATACATACATATTACATATATACACCATATCCACACAATATCACTTGTACTGATATAATATAAAGGACGATGTTGAACTACACCCTAGAAATCATTAAAGATAATATAATCGATTTAGATAAGTAGGTACATTGCTATTTAATTTAATTACAAAATTATATAATGATTGTAATTTTAATAATATATAATTAAAACTAAAGAACCGATCATTCAAAACATAATTTTAACCGTAGATAAGGGCATTATTAAATAATTTATTATAGCATTAAATATCAATTTTAGATATTGAGCAGAGCGACGAGTGTAAATTGGTTTCTAGTTACCCACATCAAAGATTAAATCTATTCATAATAAAAATATTTTTAATGCGACTATTTATCATTAGGTATCAGTACTCAATAAACAATAAGTACGTACTTTCAAGTTGAAACACGTACCAACGCCCCAGTAGCACAACAACACCTATAACTCGATTTTTAAAGTGCATTTTCAATACAATAATATTATTTATTAAATATTATATGCAGTTTAATGTTCATTTTGCGCGTGTAAAAATCCTTTTAATATTTTATAAGAAATTTACAATCTATACAACAGTCAACCAGCAAAATAAGTATATGTGAGGTAGGGGATAAAAATAATTAGGGTTGCATGATTATAAAAGCCACCCTAAGTATTAGAGATACTTAGGCAGAGGATTAGGTTAGAAAATCGTGACAATATTATTTTATTTTTAAGTCAACGACGAGGATTTCCAGAAAGTGCAGGGTTTTTTATTAATGGATTTTGGTGATTTTTCAATATTTTTTAGCAAAGAAACGTTTATAAAAGATTGATACCTTCCTACATTGTTTTTATGCCAAGGTCTTTGTGGATAGGTTTAATTAAGTTTTTAAAGTGGTGAATTTATTCTTTGAGAGTAAAGTTTTTAGTGAGCGGTCACGAGCGCTGAAAATTAATCGTCTTGTCAGTTGTCTTAAAATGATTTTATAAATACTTCACAAAATAATATGAGTATAAATTATTGAAAATTATAATGGATTACCAACTAATTAGGTACGTATGAAATCTAGACTGCAGAAAAAAATGAAAAATGGCAAATTAAAATATCTACCTATTTCAAACTTGTTTTTTATTTAAAGAAGATTAATATAATGACTTAGGTATTTTAAATACCCACATAAAATATGTTTGTTTAATTTTGTTAGGTACCCACCTATAATTAGTTGTACAATTTATTTATCTAAGAATACGAATTTTATTTCCCATTAATGAGAATTATCTTTAATAATAATTATGAATATTATATTATTATTTATATGAAAGGTTCAGTCACGCAATGTAACACAATGTTGGGTCACAAATGATAGCTTCCTACCTATATAATATTAATGTATAGATAATAATTTATACAGATAGGTATATTCTGTAGTGTAGGTACATCGTACTTATAAGTTAAGTCATTAAGAACGTTTATAAAAAAATTATAATATTAAGAACCTAATACCTACATTTTAAGAATTAATAGCAATGTTAAAATTACTAATTTATTAGTAATTATATTTTATATAATTAAATTATTACCTATATCGTCACAATGTACCTACACTATAATACCGATACCGCAGTGTAGCTAGTACATAAGTTATAATATTAATATAACTAGTTATGCAATCGGGATAGGCTAAAATAGCGAAAGTAATGATAGCGAACTAGCGAAGTAAAAAAAGTGAAATCCAAAGCAAAAATGTCTAATTTTTGTATAACAATATATTATTAAAATTCTTTTTTTTAGGTACAGCATTAAAAACTAAAGTTATTTGCTTACAGTAATAATAATATTAGCTACATATGAATTTATATTTATAATATATAATATAATAAAACCATAAAAAATATATTATATTGAATTTCTTAGACTGAGTTATACATGTTATATATAATATATAATATATTTAAGAAATAAAATAATTTTTTTGCTGATGTTTTCAATTGGGCTCAGATCTTCGAAAAGGATATCTGGAATCCATAGGCTATTTCTGATTTAATATAATATTATTATGAGTAATTTTTCTTTCATTTTTTAAATTATATAATAATAAAGGTATTCCTGACTAGTTATCTAACTTTTTGATTACAGATTTTTATTTTTAGCGGCTTTACAATTGATTATACATACAATTATTTACAAATATATACATCGATATATAAAATAGTACATGGAATAGAATAAGAAGGATAATAATATTCAGGCATATTTTTTTTATTTTTTTTAAATTTAACTTGTTAATGAGGACATCATGGGGTCATCCACGTTTGAGCTGTTGGAAAGTAGGCACTCAGTTTGTAGTATAGCGCACTTTTAGCGTAATATAGTTGGCCAAAAAAGTTGGTAGAGAGATTTTGTATGTAAGTTTTAAGTGTGGAAGGTTTGAAGTCTATGTGAAGGGCTTCCTTTTTGATAATTATGAGTCAAATACTCATCATATAACATAGCATTATTCATTTTAATTATATTTTTAAAAACTAATAGGTATATAAAATACAATTGTCTAACTTAAATGGAATGATTTGCTTAAGCAAATTATAATTATTAAATGTATATTTTGCTATTATTTGCTATTATTATATGGTAACCAATAGATGTTTAATACTTTAACTGGTATAAGTGGATGGAATTTCTCACATCGTTAGTAGGTTCTTATTTAAAAAATGTTGGATTTACACTCTTACAGATTGTATACATTCCAATCTATATGTATATAAAATCCAAATACCACTCACACGCTCACTCACTCATTCATCGCTATATCACAAAAACTACAAAACCTACTAACTTGAAATTTGGAACAATGGTTTCTCTAACGATTTAAATGAGCAATAAGAAAGGATTTTCTGATATTCACATTTTAAACGGGTCGTCAAACAGGAATCTTGGGATTTACGGGGTAAATTAAAATTGTTTTGTTTATAGGTAAATGGTTACCATTGGTTGCAGATTATAATTTATAGTTATAGTAGAAATTAGTACTATTTTTCTTTTTTTGTATGTAAATGGTTGCCATTGGTACCTCGGGCAGATCAAGTACAAACATGCATAAAATTATTGTTGAGGGATGTCAGAAAAGAGAGTTATTAAGTATCTATACTTAAATAGATTAAATCACGTTAAAAAATATACCAAGTGCTAAATCCAATCCACAACTTGCCTATCTATGTCAAATTATTTCACAAAGCATTATTTTTATGATTATTGACACCTGTCGATACTTCAATATTTCCAATGAACTATTTATCAAGAAATTGTATAGGTATCTACTACCCATCTAGACACCTTGTACCTACACATATCACCACCGATGTATTCGCTTTTTTCACTTATTAGCTTTAAATTACATGTTCACTTTGGATTTTGCTATTTAGTTTGAGTTTTCTTTACTATACTTTTCTATTTTGAAGAGATGCATACACAATAAACTAGGTATTTTAGTTTCAAAATGAATATTTTTTTTTCATATGTTTATTATTTTTTACAAGTTTAATTCAGTATTAATTATTTCATATTGATATATTTATTGAGAAATACTTAAATAATATAGGTACCTACTTGACATTAGGTTATCTAATATAATTACATTAAAATATAGTGGAATACAGATAGCTGATATAAATAATCACATGCTTATTATATTTTCCTCGATAGACTTAAAGACATATAAGCGGGCAACATCCTTCGTAGTTCGAACCAAATTATACGATTGGAATATTTAAAAAAAAACATATTGCACAAAGATCTACGCCTATGTAATATGGCTAGGTGTATACTAAATATTAAATTTGATTTGATTACCTTGATCATAAATTGTTTGTACCTACTTTAATAGCCGTACACCACGCTTTTGATAAATTGTTATTCATTAAGATAGGAACCTATCTATAAACGTCCGCGGTGAGCGTTTCTGATGACTTATTAGAAAACCGCACGTGCAAAACCAATGTCTAATTTAACATGGTGGAATAGGCACCCTTTCAGCCTTCTATTCTTTATTACAACTGCAACGTAGAATACTTCGAGTTACGACTGTTATAAACATTTATGTAGTTGTGTGTGTTAACTAGTATTTGTGCAATTACTGTAAAAACAATAATATATAAATAACTTAATAATATGACTGCATAGTACGTTAAATTTTTTTTTACTGATTTAAATCCAAAACTATATAATATTTTGCAAGTTTGTAATAAACATTTGTTAGTTCTGAATGTGGCCGTTGCATACAGCTAACTTTTTTATTGATTACAATTTATACGAGAAAAAGACAAAAATAGTGCCTATAACTAGAAATGTTTTGCAAAGCCTATTTAGCCTATTTAAGGAGAAAAAAATAGCAGATAAATTATAAAATTTACATTCTAATAATGAAATAATGAACTTATGATTATTTTTGTAAATAATTTTTTATTGTTTATACTTTAAGGGCAAATAACACTTTAAATTACTTTAATATTTATATATTTATATTTTCCATTATAGGAGACAATAAAGCTATGACTATTTACTATAGTCTATAGGTAGTCACCAAAAAAAGACATTTTTTCAATGGTGAAAACTTTTATGAAATCTGCTGCACTTAACTATTGTCAAAAATTCACTTTCCACCAAATCAAATTTATATATTATACAGTGAATACTTTTTTTCACTAAAGAGGAATCTATTTTGTTTTTATGTGAGTAAAAATGGCTAAGAGAAAAATTAGCAACAAAATTATACTGGTCAGAAAATTGAATTGAATGTTTGAAAACTCTTTTCAAATTGTACTCGATTATAGTATTCAAAAAAAAATTTAAATATAATACGCATTAATGAGCATATTATAAGTAGGTACCTATCCGTTTTTACATCATAATCTTGACCTATTTTTGGTTAAATTCATAATATAATGTACATTTCTACTAAGAACTAATTTCGTATTAACACATAAAAGCATATAAAAATACCTCAAACAAATACATAGTTATTAAGTTCTGTTTTTCTTTAAATCAAATTATTGATCAACTACAACCAATTTACAGGTCACAATCAATGAAATACAAAAACATGTTTTTCAACAAATTTCGTAATTACGCAACAACTAATGATGGTAAATGGTAATATCATGAGACGGCTTGCAAATGTTGGAATGCATGAATTTAATTCAACTTAATTTTTTTAATTCAGTTTGTACTCGGTAACATTAAATATTATTAAATCTTTAATTATAATTAGTTTTAAAGTTAAAGTAGCTGATTACTATACTATTCATAATAATAATTTTTTAATCTATTATAGTTATATTTATAATTTTGAAATTACACTTCTGTTAAATTATTAAATGTTTAAAATTTATTAGAACTCACATAATTAAAATAAAATCTTTTATTAATAATGTTATAACTTATAACTTACAACTTAGATCTGAAAATACACTCGTACCTACACCTTACGGGTATGTACAACGTTCAAGGACAGATTACAGGAGACCAGGGTATGCCCAGATTAACACTGGTGACTAAAGGGGCCATAGATCAGCTCGTGGTATTATAACAACTATATAAAAAGTAGGTGCTAGTTTTTTTAGTTATATAAAAACAAAAACCAGTTTAAAAGTATACTTGGAAAATAAAATGATGCTATACAAAAATGCACCAACATATTTCATCTGGCCCTGGACCAGGAAGGCACGATTTAAGGGGCCTATTAACGAATTGTATTAAGCAGCAATCACTATTATAAAAGAATAAAAATTAAAACCGTTAAATCTTATACATTTCTTATATTATTAATTAATTCATATACGTTATTTAAAATTATTGTAAATTGTAACGCTTTAAATGGTTTAAAGCACTAAAATAACCTCTCAAGCCAAAAAGCTTTGAGGTTTTTGATTGAGAAACTATATGAGGAGAGGACAAAAATATATTGTTTTAATTAATTCGTTTAATGGTGTCAATATATACGCTAGGTTAAACAATGTTTCATTCGTACAGCTTCAGCTATATATAAGATGTTACTGTTATATGAATAGTATGTTTTATTTTTATTTTATTGTATGGATTTTTATTCTATTCGCACGTAGAAGTTACATTTGCAGCACGTTAATTACCGCCCAAAGTTCGAAATGTGCGATTATTCAATGAATCAATAGTGAACTGATGGTCACTTAAACAATAATAAGTCCAGTGGTCCATTAAATTTTAGTGAACCATTCAATTTAATCAATTTTTATATGCAACTCGACATGAGAATTTCACCGCAGTTTTAATCACACGTTTGAAACGCACAAAAGAACATGGTAATAATAATAATAATAATAATAATACCATCATGTTATCGTTTTTTTTTTTTACTCTGATTTCTATATTATGTGCCATTTTTGGTTTGTATCAGAAATTTTAATGTTATAAACTTATAACTTATAATTTCATTTATGTGCAGGTTTTTCTCGTCCGTCTGCAATACGACCGGCGCGACATCATATTATTTTGGGCGCCACCTTTAACTGCCGCCGCGATCGCGCGCGTTATCGTGTTAAATTATTAATCCGCTGGCCAATATTTGTACAGTATCTACATTTTGTTCACACATAAAATATATATCGGACAACTATTCGGTGAGTGTGTCTATACTTGCACACAACCACGCGCATTATATTATGCCGTCACCGTCACCACCGCACTCGATCTCCTTGACATCGCGCGATAACGTTCTCGACACGTAACTCCCCCATCCCCATACACATGATATTATTATGGGCTGTACGGGTATAGAGGCGGCATACGGAGTTTATTATAAAGCGATATACCACCGCGCGCGACACCCACTTTAACAGCCGCCTAGCCGTCAGTATAAACGTCACATTATTATTATTATTATTAAATATTGATCGTGGAATCGCGGTGGCACGCGACTTGGACGGCGCCGGCTGTGTTTACCGCTACACGATCCGGTCGTTGGCGTTAAACACTTTTCTCTCTCTGGCCCGATCGCTTTTTTTTCCCTTTCTCGCACACACACACACACACACACTCGAACTATAATAATATCTATATACGACCGCGGCAGACATTCACCGCCGACTCTGCGCCTTTCTCTCGCTCTAAATAATATTGTAACGTTAATATTAACATTGTTAATCCTGCAAATACTATACGCTGTGTATTCTAACCTATACTATACCCGACTCCGATACACCGCTAGTTTATTTATTTATTGATAACGAACTACAGCTGCAGGGCTGGTGTACCCCGTTTATAATACGATTACACTGCACATTGTACACGTTTAGTTACCGTGGTGAGATAATACAAAATTACAATTGTAATGATGAGAATTTAATATAAAAAAGCGGTCACAATTGAAAAAGTGGGCATAGGTAACGTATCTATAGATCCATATTCTTTGATCTTTGCTAAAATGTGTTGTCCTAAATAGTGGTTGCGGATTATAAGTAAAATCGGTGCAGTTGTAAGGACATAAGTCGGGACACTGTAATTATGATTTTATACATTTCGTTGTTCATGGACCAGGCATTCATGAATGATATTTTAATTAGCTTAAACACGTTTAAATCAGTTCACCAATATAAAGCCAGATTGTGCCAGATTGTGATTCAGCATTACTCATTTGGTAGGCATTAGCTATCTATTTATTATATACGAAGTTAATGATTAGTTATCAGAGAATAAAACCAGCTTATTTAAAAATGCTTATTTATGTTGTAATATTTATTCGTAAAGGAGAACAAATTAATGAAAATAATTAACTTAAGTTAAGTTAAATTAAATGAACACGTCAAGATCGTTAAGTTAAAAGTTTATAGTTAAAATAATACATTTTTAATTCACTAAGTATAAAGTTAATATATAAAACAATATCAACTTAACTCAGTTTATCAAATGTTAGTCATCTTTTTTAATTAGTAGGTACGCGGATCACATAAAGAGTATTATTTGTCGTATTACACGGCGTTACAACAATAATTCCAACACTCGATTATTAACCTATATGAGTTCTTAAGTTAATTAGAAAATTAACTTACTAGTTAATAGTTAATAACTAATTAACCTTTACTTACAAATTTTAATATTCTACTAATTATTACACACGTTTGCTGCAGCTTATACGGTCTCGTCTCCACTCATGGCCGTATCATAGAATCGTCGAAAGTGATTAATCTGCTACCATTTACTTATATTATGACTTATAAGTTATAACTTAAAACTTTATAAGTAAACCTCTGAATACCTATACATTTTATATAATATGACGCTATGGTGTTATATGACGAAATCTATCGTTTTGTTTTTATGTCACTGTTTACTATACATTTATATATTTATGTCACTGTTTACTATACATTTATATATTTAGGTAGGTACATAATATCATTTAACTGACCTGCACAGAAGAACGTGAAAATTTATTCTTCTGATATTCGTACGAGTCAGTAGCGTAGCTGGAGCTCAATCAAGGGGGGGGGGGGCTATTTAAAATTGTAATACACCACAAAATATTGTGAGAATTCAAAATTTTCCATTAATTATTTTTAACCGTACATTAATGTATTGGTTAACTAATTGCTTAGGTACCATTTATTTTCTGTTATAAAAAAAAAATGTATGATACATATTATACTTAAATCCTAAAGTCATGTAACATTCTTACGACGGCCAATGCAGTAGAGTCCTTGATTGGTTATAATAAAACAAAATTAAAAAATATATACTTATTATATTTATTTTTTTTGTACAATTTATATATTTATATAGGTACCTACCACGGATATAACCGTGATTAAAACATCACCAGTAAAAATGCCAAGGGGGGGCATGCACCCATGCCCCCCTCCCCCTCAGCTACGCCACTGGTACGAATATTATTAGTTAGACGGTATCAGACTATTTCAGCATTAAATCGGAACGTGCTTTTCACCATCATTATACTTCACCTAGTAATGTTTTTAATTTATACACATGACCCATGATCCTCAAAGCAATCGAAAACGTTTATCGATCGACGATCATTGACCAGTAGGTAATAGCTTTGGTTTCGATATTCACCAAAAAGTATTCTCTTGTAATTTTTCGATTGTTGCATTCAATATTTTACTTCGACTGTCAAGCTCAAGTCAAATACTAAATGTTTCTACTGTTATTGGTGAGTAACTACATCAAAACAGCTTTATCGTGTTGTCAGTCTTATTGATAATTATTGTCATACACTTCAAACAACGTTCGGATAGTTAAACATTGGCGGACGATGTTTTTGATATAATATGCTAATGAGTAATGAGTATAAATTTACAAAAAAAATAATAAATGTTATTTTTCCACCAACGATTATTTATGTATTGTATATATTATTATAATTTATATTATTACTTATATTACAATATTATTAATGTATAAATATGCGATAATAAAGTCATCACCCGCAGACGCGCTATATCTTAACTAACTTTGATTAGTTATCGACATACCTAAATGCGCATTTCCCGATGTGACGGTGTACTATAATCTACCTATTGTATATAACATCTCGTGTTACCTATAAAATATAACAAGCATATAATATATATACGAGTCCTCGCCGGGGGCTGTGCGGTGCATTATCGGCGACTGTAGTAGGAGGTACCTCCGCGTAGTGCGTATAGCTCCGGGGCTTAAAGCGATTCGTATTATACCTATAGGTAGGTACGCGTAAATTTAATATTATATCGTTATGACCGCCTCCGTCGAGCGGTCCGCGGCGGCGGGGTTAACCGAACTTACATGTGTTACGTTTATTTTAAGTACCCATATTATATATTATACAGGTATACGCGTGTGCTACAGCTGGTATATACCATTCAGTTTTAGTCGTGCGCGCATGGCAATTAAAATAATTATATAATTTGAATATATATGCATATATATATACTTACAGTCGGTCGTGCACGGTGTACAACGGGTAATGGCATGTCCGCCTCCGTGTATGTACGCGCGTTTAAGTGTTGCAGCGGTGGAAATGGTTACATATATATATTATATATATATATATATAGCTGGCACAATGGTTAATGGTTATCGTATATATTTACATCGTGTTAAGTGTAAATGTATTTCTATTTTTCAACTAAACGTCTATGCAGCAGATACATGGGACTCGTGGCCGTGATGAGTGAAAGACGTAATATAATGTCTCCCCGTAGAACGCCATTCATACGCACATTTGTATTATACATACATATATAGGTATAAACGTTTTAAATATTTGTCAAATGGGTACAAGCCAAAATGTTGTATAGGTACTATATTATATAGTTCGATTAACTCTAATAAAACATAGACGATGCCCAACAAAGAGTTGTACCTATTATTTAACATTTTAAACTTAAAAATATTAAACTTAACAAAAATATATTATATATTATTTTATATGAAGTTATTTTTCTAATAAAAGTTTATACTGTTTTACTCTACTTCGCCAGAGCACTAGCCTAACACTAGGTAAATACCTAGTTAAATATACTGAACAAAAACATTTTCTATCGATTGACCGTAAGGACTCTAATATAACTTATAAGTAATGAGGTTTTAATCTATACATCATAATATAGATAAATTCATCGATGAGGTCAGATCCTCAACAAATTTTATATCAAGACAATAATAAAATGAGAAAGTAATATTATATCATACATTGAAATATCATGTTTGGTAAATTTTGGTTATATACATATATTATATATTATTACAATTTGTATTTTATTAATTAAGTATTATTTATAGTTTTATAAAATATAAGTTTATTTTTTTTTGTTTAACGTCACCTTTAGGAATAGTAAAATTAATACTTCAACTTTTATCCAAATTTGAACATAAAATAACTTTAAAAAATGTTTTTATATTAAATATTAGATTTTTTGGTTACAGAATAATCATTTACTTGGAACCTTGTTCTAATTTTTCAATCCTTAGCCATAAAAGTTGAACATTTTATAAATTTTTAACTACAAAATAATTTTTTAGTTTTTAATTTGATACATTTTGTCAACATTTGAGCTTTAAATGCTTATTAAAAAAACTGTGGTTATGCATTTTTAATATTTTTCAAATACCTTTGTTACAATATATTAGGAGCCTTATATTAAATATTCAAGCTTTTTGACCAAACGAATAACATTTTATTGACATCTATAGAAATTGAATTTGGAAACTGAAAATATGTCCGTAAGCAGCTCAAAATAAGTCAAAATATTTTTAAAATACTATGGTATATAAAAAATGATAATGTGAACATTAAGTAAAATTTGCATGTATCTACGATCATTTGCTTTAGATTTACACTAAAAACCTAAATCAATTTTGTTGAAAGCCGATTTTTACGTAAAAATTCCTGTTTTACCTTCCAATGCACCAACTAGATTCACTATTTCCCATAGAACAAGGTACTGAAGTTGAAAATCGAAGCATAATTTTGAATATTTACTTATCGTGTACACAGACACACAAAAAAAAAAATAAAAAAACACACATCATTGTAAAATCAGTACATTAATTTTCATCAACACACTAAAGATAAACACAAATTTTTACTCAAAAAACCAGTTGAACCAATTTTTAATAAAATCAATTTTGATATTTTTGTGTAACTCGATAATACTTGATATTTTCATGATAGCTATTTCGACTATTTTGAGCTATACACAGACTTTGATTTTTTCCTATAAATGTTATTAAAAATTATTCATTTGGACAAAAACCTTTAAAAATTAATACCTCAAAAGTAAAAATTTGTAACAACAATATTATTATTATAGTTAACATTTTTAAGGTATTAGTCAAAATAGTGATAATTTGAAATTTTTTTTTATATTTAAAAATGAATACAATTTTTATATTTAAACTCACCTAAGATTTGAAAATTTAATACAAAAGGTTCCTCATAAGTTTTAATTGCTGTAACTGTTTAACGTTATATCACAAATAGCTTTTATAAGGATCTGAAGTTTACAATTTGATATAGTTACACCTGTAAATTAAAGATATCTTAACAAATGATTTTCTTATTTTGTTCTAATTCAAAAATGAATGGTCTTAAATATTTGTATTTTTCAAATGCTTATCTTAGCATTTTCTATAAATTGTATAATTTTCAATATATTTTGACTCTGAGATATTTATAAACATTTACAATTTCCTATTTTAGATTCTGAGCAGAGTGATGAATGTATTGTTTTTACAATGATGTGTGTTTTTTTGTTTAATGATATTATATCATTGAATTCAAATTTAATGCCATCCATTAAAAAGTGACCCACTTTATTTTTTTTAGTTTCTTTTAACTAAAAACTTATTTGCTTGGTCGAAAAGCCACCTATTTTAAAACAAGGTTTCTGAGTTGTTATTATAACTGTTCAAAAATATTTAAGATACACAGGCATGATTATTTTTTTAAATTTAATATTTCTTAATTAATTTTAAGTTCAGATCTTGACAAAATTTGTCAAATTTACGAACATTTGAAAATTATTTGTAGTATGATATTTTTAAATGCAATATTTTTGGTAAAAACTAATTTAACCTACTGTATAACTAATAGGAAAATAAATAACTTACAATATATCATACAATTTACTTATATAACATATTAAGCTGACAGCTTGTCATCGCTAAGAATCGTTTTTGGTTTGCAATGATTTATTTACATTACAGTGATTTATTCAATGACGAGGTAGGTACACTCAACGCCTACTGTACAGCAGAGCGGTTAACTAATTTCCTCCTTATTAATTTTAACACCTAATACTTGAACATTTAAAACAAGGTTCCTTGAAAGTTATTTTTAAGCCAAATCCAATTTTTATGAGTGATCGAGGTTCAAATTTTAACGACATAATTGGATATCCGTTGTTCACACTTATAATAATGATTTATTCTCAAACGATTTTTCTCACTATCTGTGCAAAATTACATTTTCAAAGTATTTGACTAATAATAATCTATTAATATATTAATTATATAGGATTGCCTATATTGTATTTATATTAATGTTGATGTTGTGCTCGGTGTTTATGAAGCTTTCAACCATAAATCAAGATTATTCATATAAGTTGTACTTACAGCAATTTAAAAACACATGATATGCACAATATTTTTCATAGACATTTCAAGTACGAAGTTTGACAGAATTGGATATTTAAAAGAAAATAAAAATTCATTGGGATTTGAAACTTTGCGCGATTATATTATTATGTACCTATACTATATAATATTAACCATTTATTATACAATAGTGACATTTTAAAATTATTTATTATTCATCACTGTAACTATTTATCTGTTTTTATTGAAGTAGTTACTACTTATGTAGCCTTATGTAGGTTATTAGTTAGATACCTCAGTATGGCAGTATTATGCACTATTAAATTATATGTATAGATACGTTTATAACAACACAATACAATAACCTGCAGGGTCCCACTTATATGAATATTTATCCATATGAAGTTAGATCAAAATTATTAAAAATTTGTTCTTGTATTATTTGATGAATACTAATCGTAATGATTGCCGAGCAAATCAATCTGCAGATAGGCATCTATATATATATATATTATTACTGAATAATATGTGACATCGACTTTTTAAATCTGTAATGCGAAAACGGATCAATGAAATGCGCGCTAGTACCTAAACGTTTCGCAGACAGTACCTACTGAGCTTAGAAATTCGCTAAGCTTGACCAGTTTAAAATTATCCACCATGTAAATGATATGGTCCAAACATTGCATTATTTTTTACACCGGTTTAGTCTAGTGAATTTGTAGAGTATATTGTACAGCCGTATTTCAGACCTGACCTAACCTATACTCACACAGCCACACTCTGCGCCGTATACATAATTATGTTTAGTGTCATCTTTTCGCTAAAACGGAAATAGTCCGTTTGTCCAATGTCGATGTAATGCCGTAATGTAATAAACTTGTAATTCGTCATGTGTTGTTCATGCGTACCTATACAATAATAATAACAAAAATAATAATATAGTAATATTGTAACAATAATGCAGAATATATCATAATCTATCTGTAATGAGTGCGCTTTCGAATGTGTGCAGCGGTGTATATACTGTACACGCACGCACATGATGCGTAATATAATAAAATATTAACAACGGCCCGATAATATTGTAATAGACCCTTTAGGAGTTTTCTGATGAGCATCGAGAGCGGATGTTCCTATAAACCCAGACATGATAATATTTTATCGTCGTCTCGCGTGAACGATACCTGCAGCAAACTACAGCGCATACATCACCGTGTTATTAAAAGCGATACGCCGTTTGTATATATTATTACAATATAATAATATTATTGTACATATATGGGCAACATTAATTCATTTTTTATTACTACCTAATTACCAAATATTACGAAATCGATATTTCGTCGTACGTCTCATGATGCATACCGCCAGCATACCTACGTTGGTACGTCACAATATTGTCCGTCCGTTAGCAGCCGCCTAATAAACTTCGAAACCTTGACGACGTTATTGGCTGAACGCGACTATATTCTTTCGACACGCAATTTAATGATGGACCGCAATAATAATACATGACGTATATAATATGTATATAGACACACAACAATATTACATATAGACGATCGATAAAGTCTATTATAAGACCTAAGAACTGCGTGTTTAATCCTAGACTGTGCCGGTAGGTACAGAGTGGCGAGCAACTAGTCGCGTACGAACCGACTGATTTATTATTTAATCCTTAATCGAGTAGGTAGTTTAGGAAATAATAATTTAGTTAAGTTAATCCAATTCGTATTATTCATTTTGTCGTAGGTACCTAGTTACTAGATAGTGAATCAATATCATACCGACTAAGATACTAGCATATAGTCTTAACTATATAGGTTTTAAGCCAGTGTACTATGTGTATAATATACTTATTACTTAAGTCTATATATATATCTACCTTAATGAAATACGCTTCGATGGACATTATTTTGTGATTTAAATGGTTTTGTTCTGTATAACATATACAGACATTGTGCTCATCTCTTAGCACGATATTATAATGTTTATAATATATATATATATATATATAATAAATATATAAGCTGGTACTATAATCATGTGTACCTACTGCAAAGGACTTTGGACCACTGTCCAATGCTGCACACAACTGAAATATTTCATTAATTCATATCGCGTACTTATGTAATATCAGTGACCACGGTCTAGTACATGATATATATATAGGTACTATATTGTCTATATTCCTCGCACGTTCAACAGTATAATATTAAATTGTAATTTTTTTTTCGTCATTATAAAATATGATATCATTGTCATCATTGGACTGCCGTGAGACGAGAACGTGCGGGGCCATTCGCTGCATTCAGATATATCATGCCCGCGCATGGAATTTTGAATTACATTTAAAACTGTGCATAAAACAACAGAAGGCAAATTCGTGTGCCTACTATACGTACTACGTGTATAATATTACTATAGTAATTATTGGTGGTGTATACGAACTTTAGGCCGTGGAATTACTCATCGAAATAACCCGTTCGCGAGACCCATTTAACGTCGTCCAATTTTAAAGCCTAGCGGCAAACTCAATGACGACCAGGCACGAATCCAGATCACAGTTTGGGGGAAGGAAGGCCCAAAAACATAAATATACAATATACACTGATTATAAAAACAGTATTTATAACAAATGGTAGTATCCTGCAGTAGGCGCTGATGCGTCTCGATGGGGGAGGTTTAGCCCCCCTCGGATTTGTTCCTGGTGATAACTATCATAACTGTGGTGATGCAGAAATCATTGTAATGAAGAGCAGAACTGCAGAATCCTCAAATGTCCGAATGATAATATGTACCTACCCACCTACTATACGGCGGTGTTCATAGTTTTCATGCGAGTCTCTGTTGGTTCTCAACACGTATGATTGTATTTATTATTATTGTTGGTTTTTTTCTCCATGAGTGACTGAAGATCTCCACGAACGGTGCCGATTGTCAACAACAAAAGTTAGCCAACCGTGCCCAGTAGCCAGTAGGTAGGTTTGATATGCTGCTGTTCTAGGTCTCGACTGCGGGTAAAAGATAAAAAGAGAGTTAGAGAGGGGTGAGTGAGAGGTGCAGAGGCGTGAAGCGTGTATAGCAATGCTGTATTATAGTGTATAAGTACTATATCAGCTGTCCTACGGCAACCACCTACCCGTCCAATATATATTAATAATAATTACTTATTAGACGCTTAAAGTCGCTCGAACCGCGGCTAACGAAATATTATCAGCTTGATGCGATAATTAATGCGCGCGTTCTAATAACGAAATCTTCGTCATCGTCATTAACGACGAAGACAACGAGTATAAAAGTAAATACACGAAACGTAAATAGGTACAAGGTCGCCGCGTTCTTGTCTCCGTCGTCGCCATCGTCGTCCGCTGATGGACCGCTCTCTTCTATATAGGTATAACGCCGCTGTGCCAAACTATTAACTAACTATTATAATAATATTATTGACACTCGCTACTATTTTACTCTTACCGTAGGTACTACCCGCGAATAGACACACACACAATAATATTATAATATTTACAACGCTCTAATATGAGCACTATCAATCTCTTTCTCTCTCTCTCTCTCTCTCTCTCTCTCTCTCTCTCTCTCTCTCTATCTGCTGCCATGAAAATAATTTGTTTAATAATGTATAATATGTTTAAATGTTTATTCTGTACTAGCTGTAATACCCATACAATGCACACGCCACTGTAAATATTTACGTCCCGCGGACCGCGACCGGCCGATACATAATAATGTTAGTATTTGATTACATACTTAAATAATTAGGTGTATTACAATTTTCTTGATCCGTTTTTTTTCACCGCCCAACTATTATGAAATATATTTATTTTTTTCTAAATACAGAATTATAATTTATGCAAATGTTGTTTTTTGATTAGTGATTTTTTTTTTTTTGTTCAATAAGTAGCTCATATACATCGTTAAACTATATCATTACTAGGTATATAATATAGTCTGATAATGCAGTTTACTATATAGTTTTACACGGCTTACAAAAACTTTTTAAATACTCGAAGTATAATGTATTAATGTACGCAATACCCTATAAGTATTATGTTAACTGTTAAGTATAAAATAAATACCTTATAATATATAATAAACTGTCGTCTATATAAAGCATCAAACAATCAAGCACTGTTATCATTATTTTTTAACACACATTAATTATCTATATCTACCTATATTTTCTATATTCTGCATGAACACTGTAGAATGAAAATCACGAGGATGATGAAAAATATACATTTCTAAATGATGCCAACAGCTGAAATGTGAATACTAAATACACCTAGATTCTAGATCATCCAAACATTTCAAAATAGTATAAAAGTTAAATTTTCGTAACTTCTCCAATTCTGCAGCGTGAAACAAATGTATTTATCTGCCCGGCTGCCATGAGGAAATATCGGCGCATGAGAGAATATCAAAGTTGTACAAATTATTGATTTTAATAAACGATGCTGCAGGGGGTTATAAGCCATGTGTAAAAACAGTTCGTCTCGAGCTTAAGTATTATTATTATTTATGGTATTGATAGATTGATGTTGTAATTGTATTAACTAGATTAAATTTAATGGCGATTTGTCTTAGGACTAAGATCCTCTAATTGAAATCCTAAAATTGAATTCATTGCATTAAAAATAATATAAACATTAAACTTATTTAGAAATATTTATCAAATCTTAATATATTATAAAATATCATCCATAAAACCTTCATTCGTTTAAACTTTATAATAGAACATATAAATGAATAAATAATTATAATAATTATATTAACTAGACATTTTATAATATATTAATATGCCAAAGACAAATTATATTTATCGAATACACTGAGTAAAAAAAAATAATGTTTATACACTGCAGGCTTAATATTATAATTATAAAACAATATTTTAATTTACTCAGCGATGGTGCCTGAATTGTATTATACAAATAACAGCATTCAAATAGTACCTAAGTACATTATCATTAAATGCTATGTTTTCGTTTCTATCCATATGCTTATCAAGAGTCAATCTTTGTGTTTTGCATAATGGTAAAACTTAGGTATACCTGAAGTTTACATGTGCACAAGTAGGTACCTATAATATAGACGCATTTATAATTTAGTCAAGTCTATAAAATTAGTTATAATATATGTTATAAGGTTAAACACACAACACATATTACGTAATAAACTTATTAGATAGAATTCACGTTTTTCAATGTTAAACAATTTGATGATAATAATATGAACTAACCGATATTAGCGCAATGACTATACAGCCGGAAAAAAATTATCCAATTCATTATTGGACTTCGAAAGGTACATATAATAATATAATATAATGATGATTACAGATTACAACTGTAAATTATTACACGGCAACATGACGAGAACTGCATTCAGCTCACTCTCACTCTCTCTAACACCCACCTATATAATATTATACATATATAGGTACTACTTTGCCGAACTATATAGTTATATAGCTGTGAATATAACTGCACTGCACGAATGCAACGAAAACGCCAAAAGCAATCACCGTAAAGCCAAAATATATAATATAATTTGAGGAAAAAACTCGTTATGATAATATTTGTAGGTAAGCGGGTATCACAAACATATATAGTCACTGTACCACTCGTTAATAATAATATATTATAACTATATATCTTTACATTAGTCGTATATACTATATACTATATAGGTATAGTCACCGTTTTGCGATATACATTATAATAATTTTATACGTTTTTTTTAATTTTATTAAATTTACGGAAATATCAATATACATACACAATATAATTATGATATAACAAGGTTATAATAATATTACATTTGAACTATACTCGTATACAGCCGACATTATATTACATAGATGAAATTAAAAAACAAAAAAAATACACTTATGTAACATACATATCCATGTATTTATGTATTTGTATTCATAATCATACTATTAGTATAATATATTTCCGTATGTCACACAATAAATAAATAAAAAATAAAAGTAATGCAGGTAAAAATACGTTACATAATATAATATAGTAACACAATCAGGGGCGGACTTGCCATTTTTCCGCTCCTGTGCATTATAACGTTAGCGCTCTAGCTGTAACCAGAAACAACATAATCCATTAGCAAAAAAAATTAAACATTTCTAACCATGATGGTCAAAAACACAACTTTTATATTTTTACAAATTATTTTAATAGCGATTAAAATAAAACTAAAACTTTACATACAATTGTATGTATGCAGTGCATATATAAAGTACACATACGAAGTAAGTACCAGGTACCTACTACCTAAACAATAATAATTAAACAAATATTAACAATAAATCATTGAGTAATACAATTTTAAGTAAATTATTTTATTTTCTTAAAGTGATACCTACTCTTTTTAACTGCAATGTCGAAAAAATGTGTAGGTACTATATGTTTATTAATCACCACAATATTCACATTTTAAAAATATTCATAATATATCTAAGTTCTAGTTCATTTATAGTATCGTTTATACTGTTTACTTGTAGATAGTTTTGTTATAATAGTTGTATTTATAAATATGTTATTTTATATTTGAAATGCGTACATTTACAATATTATTACTTATTCCAATAACTATTATTAATTATTATTATGTAACCAATGCTATATAAAATATTACAATATAACATTTGCTAGTTAAAAGTATTCTTTATTTCAGTTGCATTTACATATCATGTAAAACTTAAAACTAAAAATTGGCATTGCCGAAAGACGGTACAGCACGTGCCACATGTTGAAGTACGTGCCTAGGTTGCCTATGCGTAAATTCGCCCCCGATGATACCTGTACTGTATTTCTTTAACATTTACACTTATTTACTATTGTTTATTTATTAATCTTACAATTCAACTACACAATTGTTTCATTAATAAATAACAATATTAATTTAACATATTTGATATATTATATAACTTAATTACTGTCTAAAATACAGGTGTAAGCATATCAATAAAATAGAAGGTTGGTAGTTATTCTAAATCATTAATGCACTGGTGTTTGAGATAAATAAACCTATATCAAAGAAATTCTCTGCTCTCATAAGAATAATTTCTGGTGATTATTTAATATAACATTACAAGATATATTATTTAAATATAGAGTTTAAAGACAGATTTGTGGTAATTTTAAAATTTATTCTTTCCAATATTTCAGGACAATATAAAATAAACATGGAAACATAGTAGCGGTATTTAATAATTTATATAATACATTTATTTCATGTATACGTGTATCTAACATTCTAACGGTTTCGCATTAAAATGTATTAGGATATCGCTATAATCTGCAGAACATCTATCTATAATATGTATTTAACAGTGGCGTAATAATCGAAGGAAGTTTTGAATGGACTCTAATGTTTTCTAAAGTTTTTTTTAATATCAGTTGTTCAGATAAGAATCTATATTTTAGATTGCTAGCCAATTATTATAGAGTAATATATTTATATATGACACATATACCTAAACCTTTTGAATCATCATTAACATTTTTGAAACTTTTTTTTAACAAGTCATGTCATATACAAGTTAAAAAGTTAACCCATATACTAAATAGTAATAATAACAACGATGTAATATATTTTATATTATAGATTATGCTCAAAGCTCGATTTGACCGTTATTGAATCCATCGTCGAGCATGTCACATTATATTACCGTCGTCGTAGGTATAGTGGTTGTCGGCGGAGCGTATTGACAAATGTAATAACACATATGTACTACCTACTTATGTGTATAATATTATAAACCTCTCGGGAGGCCGATGCGGCGGTCTCGTAATCGGCCGGCCGTTGCCCAATCGCGAACGGCGGCAGACGCTATGTGCGGTATAATAATAATAATAATAATAATATAATATTTAACTATATACCACCGTAATAATAATACGACGACGACGACGTGAAGGCTTAATTAGTGCGTGGCGGGGACGACTTTCGCGGTGACGGGGACCGCGGACACCATGCGGTGCATGTACGTGTGCTGGATATCCACCAACAAGTCCCCAAAAACGACGCGGTGTCCCCCCGAAAGCCACTGGACGCGGCGCGTGAGCCGCTGGCCGCGTCGACGGCAGCGAGTGGACCGTCGGTAGGCCAACAGTATATCGAAGACGTCAGCGCCAGCAACAGCAACAGAGCAGCACCAGCGTGTACCAGCAGCGGCAGCGGTAAATAATTATTACCTATGTAATATACCAGCGAAGACTGTTCTCGACTAATATATAGACCGCTCGCGATATAACATAACCGATATTTCTTCTCAGTATAATATTCTAATTATTTTTTCGACTCTTGACTTATCGGCGCTCATATCGCACGCAATAGTGGCGCGTTATTCGCAGACGTTTCATTTCTCGTATCGCCTCTGCGGTTTTCTTTGTAACCGCGGCGAGACAGGAAATAAAACTCGAACCACGCCAGCCGTCCAGTTCCGCGGGTGGCAATCCACACCTTCGCAAAATACTGTCGTAAGTGTTAACGAATTTTTTTTGTACATGTTTATATTTAAAATAAAATACGTTTTTATCATATCCGCACTGTAGAAATACAATAATAATAATTACCGCACACGCTGCAGACATAATAATATTATACATGGCTAGAATTATAATTATAATAAAGAATTATTGTCACTATTATAATAACTATTATATCGATCGGGTTGGGATTTCTTATTTGTCCGAACAGCGTCAGTTGGCACTTGCCATTTCACATTTAACGTTATTGTGGTGACAAGCCGACGATGAGGACCACCGGCAGCAGCAGCACGAGCTGCAGCGTCGTGGCTATAACGACCATTATGCTGGTCGTAGCGACCGCGGCCTTTGAAGATTTCAACGCACAGGTAAATAGTCATAATATCATCACCGTAAAATAATAACATCGTGCGGCGTTGATCGTTTTTATTATTACTATATATTATTACTTAAGGCTAATCGGTCGTGTATCATTATTCCATTGTCGTATATACAATGTATATATAATACGTATATTTGCATTGATGGTACGTGTGATACTATATACTTCTAAAAAATAAATTATGATAATAACTTTCGACCATGTAAGTTTATAATATGGTCTAAGATAATAACAATATATTGTGTTAATAATATTAAAATGTACACTCGCAGTGAGGAATCCCTTTGGGGAGCATTACCCATGCCAAATATAATAACAAAAAACTTCACGAAATCCCCAGCGGAACCACGAAACGCGCCAGGGTTATATGAAATCGCGCAAAGTTGGTACTCCAGATTCGCCTATTTATGGAGTCGTGTCATTAAGTGCACATCCCATTTTCGCATCGCGGTCACAATATTATTGTATTACATGTTTTTACGCCAACACATACAATGATACATCGCACTAATGTACCAATGCACTATAGGTATTACATTATAATATATACATATTATGTATAAACCTAATATGTCATTGGATTTTATTTTGTTATTTTTTCTCGCTTTGGAAGAACCACGCGGTCTGTGGATTTGTAAACTTTTTCTAAGTACCCTATAATAGATAATAATAAAATAATATAAATTTCACATGTATTCCACTTGAGTACTGTCATACTATAATTATGTATAGCCATTAGCCGTGTATGGTGTACCTACAAGTAGGAGTCTGGTGCATTATCGTTTTCACTTTTCAAACTATTTCAAAAACCGTCTATTTCGAGCATGAGACATTATTAACTATATGCTCATATTTATGTAAATATTTTATCTCGTCGGAATCGTAATTCTATAATTCCCGTATAGTATCGTGGACGTCGTATTTCTGGAAAAAGGTAAACGTATAATACATTTTAATCGAATATGTTAATATAATAAAATATATTATACAGTACCTAATGATAATATGATAATATTATACAATGACAATGACACGGGCGCGCGATAATAATTTTAATGCTCAAGACGCGCGCGTGTAAAATAATATTACCCATGATACGATCAATGATATAATAATAATTTATAGCAATAATATATAATACCATTATAATATTCGGCGGCGGCGGTGGTCATCGTCCGGCACGGCGGCGGTGAGGAGAGGTGGCTGCGGCGGGACGTGATTTTATAACCACTCGCTCCCGGTAAGTGGTTCAATGACGACCGCGGCGGGGACCCGCCGGTGCGTAAGCGCGGCGGTGATCCAAGGTCGCCTGTCGGCTATCTGCAGATCTTTGGTGACCCACATTCACCAAACCGTTGCGATGCTCTTCGCCGTCACCGTCATCGCTCGCGCCGCCGCCGTATAGCTCCTCGCTCCGCCGCCGTATAGCTCCTCGCTCCGCGGCCGGCCCTACGCGATATGTACCCAAACCTGTGTCACTATCGCTTTCGCCGACTATATATTTTTATTGCTCACAGCTAGGCTGGGCGAACGAGCGATAATAATATAACAACATATTGTGCCCAGTGCCATTGCTGTAGGCCAAACGACCGTGTTGGACGTCGCCCGTAGGTGGCGGCGCAAATAGAAGGGCGTAAAAGTTAAATATTAAATTGTAGATAATACAAGGATTGCGTTTTTAATTAGAACAATCGTTGTTATTATTACTTACACATGATTATTGTCTTAACTGTTGTAAATGCGAGTAGTAATTATTTCGATAGCGTTCGAATTTTTTTTCATGGTAAAATCGTAATTCTAGGTTCTCGCCTAAGGGCGGCCCTGGATTGAGAGATTTAATATTATACTACTGTGTACCTGAATCATACACGCAATATAGTATAATATAGGTGCATATTATGATAAATAATAACATAACTATAATGGGTAAATGAATGTCTGTATAACGCCTTGTGCCTGTGGTTACATATTATTAGGTATATGTGGCAGACTCCTGTGCAATTTTTTTTCCTTATAAATTACAATATCATATTATGTACCAAGCATAATTTAATATGTTTGTCGGAACGTACATCTCGTGATAAAATATAGTAGTTCAAAATATATTTTATACTTGCGTTTTGAATGGAATAATTTATAAACTAGATAGGTACAACTAACGTGTTACAAAATAAAAATACTGAGTTGCAAAGTAGAATAGAAAATGTATAGTTAATATAATATGATACGGCATTACATAACGAAAACAACTCAACATAATATGTTACCGATTGCAAATAACAACTAGTTGGTGTCAAACGAATTTAATATTTTGAGCCACATTGGTTATCCAGGAATTTTCAAATTAATTTACCGACTAAAGTTGACAGTGCATATTTAATTAAAAATATTATCTTGAACACCAATGTGCAGTGAATAGGTATATAAAAAGAATGGGAAATAGATTGACGTTCTTAAACGAGTTAAAATTCAATAAAAATGATTACAGTCATAACCCGTTTGTTAGCAAACCAACACGTATTTCCACCCAATATGTGTACACTGTACATAATATAAAAAAATTATTTAATGTGCACAGAGACTGAAAGTGAACACTCGTCTTGCATCGCTCACTTTTGCACAGACCTAATAACGATTGTTTTAAATTTGAAAGCAAAATAATAAATCGACTCGCTTATAAAATAATCCTGATCAGATATCAGTTTACTATGGAATATATCTGTGTTATATAATTTTAAATATTCAGTATTCTTGAACAAAAATGGCTATTCGCTTGTATAAACACATCTAAATATACCAATTAATATAATTAAAAATATGGTAATTCAATTAAGACAATTCTCAATTTTTTTATTGGATTAAAGAATATGGTCCGATGAACATAAATGGTATTCTAATAAATTATATTAATAATTTAGACTATGCAATATGCATACATTATAATTTATCATACATTACATACATTACACCAAATAAAAATTGTAACTACATTTATTTGAAAATTATTTAAAATTACTTAATTTAATAATAGTTCTTACTAAATTATATTTTTCCAATTTAAAATTAATTGTAGTTTATTATTTCCGTTTATACGTAAATATAATATATATTGTGTATTTACTATATCGTTGTACACAATATAGTTAATTGATTTTTTATGTCTTAAGCATTTAGTTGTATAAGTAGGCAATTATTTTTAAGAGATTCAAGTAATTCTTCTTTTTCTGAAAGCTTTGGTTATATAATTATAAATTATTTTTAATTCTTCAATAGTATTTTAATTGAAATACATTTCATTTGGATACGATACCTAAATATATATTACATTAATATTATTTTATTCATCTTTTTATAAATTTAAATAGGAATTCTCACGTAATACAAGAAAATGCTTCTATCATTTTTATGATAGTTACCTACATAATTAATTATTTATTTCCATATTATTAAGATATATTATATAATAATTAAAACTATATAGTATTATGAGTTTTCTAAACTTTAGAGGGTCATAGTTTATAAAACAATGAACCAAAATCCGTGGTTTGACGATCAAAATTGTCAGTAATAATAAAGTAAATAAGTACAACCAGAATCCATTAAAAATTAAGTTAATTTTGTTACTCATATAACTTAGTGATTAAGACATTTTAAATATCCGTAAGCAAAGTGGCCGCAACAAATAAAGATATTTTGCATGAACATTTTTTGAAACACCATTTTATTGATTGTTTATCAATTAAAAAAAAAAAATATGCATATGATAAAATACTACAGTATATATACTGACTATATGAGATATATTCTTTATGACCGTATTTATAGATGCAGTATACACAAAACATTTCTCAGATATTTATCCTATATTATTGTAGGCTTATAGTATAATATAATTATTATTTGTTATCGAAGGTCTACTTGGCGATTCCAAAAATTATTTTTCAATGTAACAATAATCTGTTTTTAATTTACAGTTCATATAATTTCTAGTAGATTTATTTTAGCCGAGAGAAGGTTAAGCGATTTTTAAAAAAAAACATAATTTTCGAGTAGATAATTGTTGCTTCAATCAGGGCCTGTAGAAATTAATATTATATATTATAAGTTGATGTATGTTTATAACGCAGTTGGTTTATTTTAATTATTTATCAAATTATTCATAGGTCAACATTAATGGTGAACCGCAGAAGCTACTACACCGTGAAACTAGAGCTTTAGAAGTTATCACCCGGCTATTGGGTAGCAGCAGTGGGACAGTGGCTGGATCATCATCTAGTGGAACGGTAAGTCTTGAATCAGTCATCATAAACGCAACTAAGGAGGGCGTAAAGTCTCCGTTAAAAACTATCTAATATTTTTAAAAATATATAATTTGGAATTTTAACACCATAGAGAAACAAGTTTTATCACACCCCTCTGACCAATTATATTAATATATTATAATAATAATTGTAGTTTGTACTTACCTATAGTCTGATTATGACTGTTATAACCACCACCATATAAATATCATTATACCTTGCCTACATTTTAAATACGAACAATTTATGTGTATTTATGTCCTCAACTGTCACTTTAGTGTGATTTTGCTATTATGTAATACTCTTTAAATATAGAAATATTAAATTATTACGTTACAGTTGGATGCAGGAGCAGCTCCAGCTTCGGCACCGTCTGATGCAAGCAGTGGTAGTGGGTCCGTACTAAATCTAGTCGCCCCGTTGGTGGGAAGCAGCAGTGGTGTGAGTTGAATAAATAATACATGACAGCCCCCCCCCTCCCGCAATCAACACCTTAACCCCATTCATCCACTAAATGTGTATCCATTAAATTCACGTCCGGTTCTTTTTGTGCGTATTTGGTATAGAGCGTTAGCGCCGGATCCGCGGGAGCCTCATCCGGCCCAGGAGACGTCAGCAAAACCGACGGAAGCGGTCCGGATTTGGCTGGTCCAAATGGAGCCACTGGTGGTAGCAGCTTTTCCAGTATTTTGTCTCTTTTGGGACCCTTGTTGGGTAGCAGCAGCGGAAGTGGTGTAAGTTTCTAGTCTATTCTACAAGATGATGTTTATAATATATTATTATTTGTTAGTTACTATGCCTGCGTGATTATGTACAATAACATTTATAGTTTATACTTACTCGACGCAGGTTTTAAATGTTTGAAGTTTATAATATATTATAATTATACTTATACACGTCAAAGTATAATATTTGTAAATATGTAATGGTAGGGTAATGGTGGAGATGGCGGAGACAATTCAAATGGCAATGGAGGCGCTGGTGGACCGGCTGGTTCTAATGTCTTGAGCCTGTTGTCCGGTCTGCTGGGTAGCAGCAGTGGGTCCAGTGGTACGTCAGGTGGTGGCGGTGGTGGCGTTGGAGGTGGAGATCCGTCAACAGGCGGTGCAAGTGACGATACAGTTAGTATTTTTAACCAATACATAAATACATATACCTAATTTTTTCTTTATGCATATTATTATTGCGTAAATAAAAAAATAATTGCATACTTATTTGAATGTATGTGTTTTAGGGCGCTGGAGCTGGTGGATCAGGATCCAGTAGCATATTGGCACTGATTGGGCCACTGATAGGCAGCAGTAGCGTAAGTACTTAATTATTTTTTGTTGTTAGAAGTAAAATATACAACACTGTAGGTATGTATTTTAATTTTAAAATAATCTAGTTGATTAGTTAATACGTATTACACAAAATCAGCAGTAGCACTGTATTATTATTATGATTATAAATTAATAGCAGTAATAGCAATAATAGTAATGTTTAGTAATGGCAGTATTTGTTCATTTTTGTATTTAGTCTATATCAAAACTTAAGTTGTGCCTATTTGACATATTACTATCATAGGGACACACTAAAGTATATAGTCATCGATGCATTTGAAGTACTTACATAAATACATAATAGTAGATGACAGTAGTCCAGTAGTGTTGTAATGCAAATCGTCAGTGGTGGTATTCCGTCACCACGTTCAATGCCTGAAGTGATTTGAAGCATTGATACCACAAGTACCAACACAGTCAATCATCATTTTCCGTCTCGCTATCGTATTATTGTCGTTGCATGCTATTTTGTTTACCACCAAAAGTATCAAACATCACCGTATTAGTGTTTTTAGATTTGTATTTACAAATAAACACGACTGCACTAATAAAGTGTTAAATTGTTGTACATTTCCTATCACACGTATGTGTATAGGAAGAGAAAAACTCGGAACCTAAAGGAAGTGACGTCAACGATGACAGCCTAATGGACGATACAACTAACTACTTAGATGATAGCAATTCCATTGATATCGACGTTAGAAGTGGTGGTCTTAGGAATTCGTTGAAGACGCCGTTATACACCACCAGGAAAAAGAGGGCAATAACAAAAAATATGGATGGTAAAAGAGATGCTGACGATTACGATAACGAAGTAGATGGATCATTGGATGGTGACAACGATAGTAATGAAATTACGGTTTCAACGGTGCCAAATGGAAATGGAACTGGAGATAGTGTTGGAGTGATTATGGCTGTGGCAGCACAAAATGGCGGAGGTGAAACAGGTGACAGCAGCAGTAATGAAAGTGATGGGGGTGAGGGAGGAGGGGGGAGTTCAAATTCTGGATCAATAATTGAATTAGCTGGTCCCCTTTTAGGTTCATTGAGTGGAGAGGGTGGTGGTGTTGGAGGACTCGATTCTGGATCAATACTTGAATTGGCTGGACCTCTTTCAGGAACGTTAAGTGGTGGGGGTGGAGGAAGTGAGGGGGCAGGTGGAAGTTCAGACTCCGGATCAATACTTGACTTGGCTGGTCCCCTTTTAGGTTCATTAAGTGATGGGGGTGGTGGTGTTGGAGGACTCGATTCTGGATCAATACTTGAATTGGCTGGACCTCTTTCAGGAACGTTAAGTGGTGGGGGTGGAGGAAGTGAGGGAGAAGGTGGAAGTTCGGACTCCGGATCAATACTTGACTTGGCTGGTCCCATTTTAGGTTCATCGAGTGGTGGGGGTGATGGAAGTGGTTCAGATTCAGGTTCTATATTGAATTTGGTTGGACCCCTTTCCAGAACATCGAGTGGTGGTAGAAATAGTAATGCTGGGGCTGACAACGAGCAAGAGGGCAGTGGTGATGATGAAGAGAAGAATAGTGATGGTGGCAGCAGTGGGTCGTCAAACTCAGGATCGATAATAGAACTTGTCGGGCCATTGTTAGGGTCTCTTAGTGGTGGTAGTGAGGGAGGTAAGGGGTCGGATTCTGGTTCCATATTGAATTTAGTCGGGCCTTTATCTGGGTCACTAAGTGGTGGTAGTGAGGGCGGTAAGGGGTCGGATTCTGGTTCTATATTGAATTTGATTGGGCCTTTATCTGGGTCACTAAGTGGTGGAAATAGTGATATGGGAGGAGATAATGGGGGTGGAGGATCGGATTCAGGATCTATTTTAAACTTAGTTGCTCCATTATCCCAGTCATCAAGTGGTGGCGAAGGGAGTGGTGATTCGGATTCTGGGTCTATTTTAAAACTCATCGGACCACTGTCTGGTTCATCAAGTGGTGGTAGTAGTGGTAGCAACAGCGCAGAAACAGAGAATGGTAGTGGAGGTTCGGATTCCAGTTCTATTTTAAATTTAGTTGGTCCTCTATCTGGATCATCTAGTGGTGGTGAAGGGAATAACAGTGAATCGGATTCTGGATCAATTTTAAAAGTCATCGGACCGTTATCTGGTTCATCGAGTGGTGGTGATGCAGCAGAAACAGGAAATGGTAGTGGAGGATCTGATTCGGGATCTATCTTAAATGTAGTCGCTCCATTATCTGGTTCATCAAGTGGGGGATCGGATTCTGGGTCGGTTTCAAACACCCCTAAGATGGTACCAGCCATAAAACCCGGGGCCACTTCACTGAATTCGGTAGCAAAAAGCCCGTTACTTGCCAATTTGTTTGCGACCATCCTATCACAATCTTCTGCTGGTGCTGCATCTGCGTCTGCCTCCTCATCTTCATCATCGTCTACATCAACGGATGTGGCAAGTAAAATACTAATATATCATGTGTATACAGAGACGACGACGATATTTAATCGTGAAGTTTTGTTTATTACTTGTTAATATTAATTACGATTGTGACTGAACTCTGTTAAAATAATTAAAGTACCCTCCCACTTTTTAAATATTAATAATACCGTGCTGCGGTGGTTTAATGGTACAGTTACATACGCATAATGTGATATATAATCAAGATATAGATAGTTGTGAACTATACTTATTAAATTTCGTGATCACTATAGGGTGGAGCCGGTGGTGACGGTGGCGATGGTACCAACGGAGGTGCCGGCGGTGGTTCTGACATTCTGGGTTTCTTAGGATCGAGCAGTGGTTCTAGCAGCGGCGGACCTGGTGGAAATGGAGCCTCTCCGGCTTCCGGGACCCCGGTAAGGAGGCGTCAGATCGGAGGTTTATTCCGTCGACCATTCGCGTCAGCGGCAGACACTAACGAGCAAGATGTCACTTATACACAGCTGTTGAACGACCGACCCCGGGACCTGCGTCGCCGGTTGTGGTTGTAAATCACCAGTGGCAGCGGTAACGGCGGCGGGAGTGACGTACACTCATTATATAGTACCTAGTAAAGTAGTTATAAAGCACCAACACCAGCTAAAGCTCACTCTGTATGTATATACATATATATATTGTATACCCAACCGATCAACCAATAAGCGTCATTTGACGTTTACGTCATAATAATCATCGTTTGCATGACGATGAAAGTATAAATATATATAAATATATAATATGTGTTATAAAATTATAAAATAATGTACGGATAGGTCAACTACGGACGGCGACAACGATGATAAATTTGATACTAAAAATATCATCGTCACACTCGTTACACTCACCACAAAGTAGGTCTCTATCTCACTCTCTCTGCAGGTCATATTATGTAATATTAGCTGATGCATAAACTATACAAATGTTTTCAAACCCGTTATAAATTACAGACGCTGGTTAAGTTTTTGGGAGCGAACGCCGTACATTTACGTATTGGTTTGCTAATTTCACTTAATATGCCTAGTCAGTGTTCATACATAGTACCTACATTGTATATACGATTTTAAAAACAAAACAAAAAAATTTTAAAATTTTTCATAAGTATAATATATTATATTTTGTAAAAAATAATTTAATTTTGTGCATTGTGCAACAAAATATCGATTGATTTGCAATTGTTCAAACTGTGAAATAGATAAAACAATTAACTAATACCTACCTACCTACATTTTTGATATTTATTTCTTACCATTTCATTTATTTTTGTAAAAAACCTCTTGATACCCTTACATCATAGTCTTTACAGTGAGTCTCACTATTTCGTGAATAATTTGAGGAAATGTCGCTATAAGAATATTTCTAGTCTTTCGTCGTCGGCGTCTGTTATTTTCCGTCCATCCGTACTTCATATTAATATTATATATTATTATATTAAATTATTACACGTATAATATGTATATTATTTTATTATAAATATAATTATATATATTTATAAATTAATTAGTTTAATGTAGCTAATATAAACTTATTTGTGTACACACATGTACTATATAATATGTATGTGTGTGTATACGAAAAAAACGCCATTTTATTATCATTGTCACACATCATATACATTTAAATATCATCGCATTATGTTTTTTTTACAATCGAATTAGTTTATCATCTGACTTAATTATAGTGGTTAGTTAGTAGAGTAGTAATTGTAGTAATCCACACATAGACATCGAAATCTAGTTTAGTACCTATATAGGTATAGTGGTGTGCCGGTATATAATATTGAATATAAATATATTTTTTGTGTTACAAATAGACCGGTGGTAATAATAAAATATGTAATCTTTGACAATTTTAATATCATTATATTATATAGTTTGTTGTACATAACATTATAAGACAGGAATCAAAAAGCAAAATGGTGATAAGGACTATTTTTTTTAAAATGTTTTTTGTTAAAATGTGTTATATTTTAACAAAATCTTTGTCGTCAATTGTCGTGTAGATATATTTAATGCATAATAATAATTATTATAGTGTGTATATTATGGAAACCGTATTAGTATTTTATTTTATGTTTGCACGTATTTTTACGTTCTTTCCCTCGATCACCACTCTGATCCTTTTTCCCCATGAGTACCTATATAGTAATGACTTATGACTTATGATCAACTATTATTTATAAGAACGAAGAAAACAAAACAGTAGTTAATAATAACAAAATACATAGTACACTACCATCATCACCATCACACCACGCACTATTAATAAATAATAATCATTGTAATGAAAGTGCAATTGATTATTTAATTATATCGTTGTCTTGAATAGTCAGTTCAATTAGCTTAAAACAGCAAACATGAATATTGTATCGCATAAAGTTATACATTTTTTATAAAATAAAAAATATATATACTTTCGAAAAACTAAATCATTTATTATCAAGTGTATAATAATATATGAAGATGATAATGGTATCACGGTGGTGTTACTATACATAAAGCTTTATATATGTTTGCCGATTTTTCAGGAGCAGAAACCAATGTGGTGCAAAAAGTGTGGAATATTAACAGCCATTAAGGATGCCTTTATGGTGAGTACTGATCGTCTGCATAGTATATGTACATACTGCACATAAACCTAGACATAATGTAGAAGTAAGTACGTATAATACAATGTAGTGTGTTACACAAATTTAGCCTGAAACCACTCTTAAAATGATTTCTATATAGAACGAACGGTACAAGATTGCGAACCTGGTCGTATGTGGCTAGCCGCAAATATATATTTCAGTATTTATTATTTTAAATATGTAAATTAACTTATGTATGCACATAAAATTACATATTATACTAAAATCTTCATCGATTTTGCACATACTTTCCAGTGCTCAGGAATGGGTAAGATACCTAATTGAAAAAGTATGTAATAGATAAATTAATTTTCACCTTTAGAATATACAAGGTACAAGTTACAATTATCATATTTTGCGAAAAGATACAGTTAAGTCGATTAAATGCAAAATAAACTTAGGTAAAATGTATTTAATTTAGTATAGGTATGTAGTTATCACTTATTAGGTATATAGGATGATCTATTTAAAATGAAACTTATTATAAGTGTGTTACGTTAGTTTAATCATTATTTACATTTACTTGTAATACTAGAACATATAAAGTAGACAAGTGATAATAATATCCTTGTCAGAAACTCAGAAATGTATAGGTAATGAAAACAATTACCTAGGTATACTATAAACGGCGATACGGTGATACTAACACATACACACACAAAACATTCTCTGCGTTCGCCGCTCAATAATAATATTGTTTTTATTATTTTTTTGTTACAAATTCAAAAATAATTTTTACTAAACGACATACGTACAGTATACACAGTAAAGTGCAGGTTGTATAAATTTAATATACTATGGTATAATACCTATATTTAAGTTCAAAAAGGCCACACTTTTATCGCCTAAAAAACACTTATGTGTATTTAAAGGACATTTTTAATACCAACATTTTAATTGACTTAGTTGAAAATTCTATCAGTTGACGTCTAGACCACTTTCTTCCTCTTTTTCCTAATGTGAAAAAATAAAAAATTTAAGTAGGTACCGTCAGAAGATTTGCTTATCAATTATTATGTTACAGATTTTAGATACACTAAAATAATAATAAAAGGAAAAAATGTATCTATTCATTTTTATCTTGTATCTTAACGTATAAATATTTAAAAAATATATTGAATACACTGAAGAAAAAAGTGTCTAGATACGGTCCATCCCTGTACATGGATCTAATTATACTTAAGCAGATGTGGCTAAATAGGTAGATAGAATTTTTATGGGTGATTAGAGGTTGTTCAATAATGTGGTTTTATATATCAAGGGATCTGGGTGGGGATACAGTTCTAAAAATAAAGTATAAGTAGGCATCTCTAAAGTAAAGCTCCTATAGTCCTATAAATAACAGGTATTTTGAAACACACTAAATCATAATATTATATGACATAGCTATAGCAATAAAGGTAACAATCGTGTTCTTTTAACACTTTTTACGGACAAATATTATAAAATATGCTGTAGATGAAAATGAACGCATTCATCAAGTCGTCTTCGTCCGCCGCCGCCGCTTCGTCGTCCGCACCAGCGCCTACTAGACAACGGACGTCGCCTCCAGCGTCTCCTTGGACAGACTTAATGAAGCCACAGCCACTACCACCACCACAGTCCACTTGGTGGTCGTCACCTCCACCATCGTTTTGGTGGTCACCTCCGTCGTCGTCGTCGAATTGGTGGTGGTGGTGTTGATGACGAGTTCAAACATAATATCGTATGACGAACAAATCGTTTGGAAAAAATGATAAGAAAAACGATTACCTATATAATAAATGTACCTACCTATAGCATATTATATTATAATATTATTATTATTATTTTTATTACCACGTACACGCTCTATTCCTATCTATATATGAAAACGATTTGCGTTCTGTATAAAATATAATTATAGTAAGTATCTACGCAACTTTAGTACACTATAATATTGTACAATTGATTAAAATTGTATTTGAAAATAAGGCCATAAAGATTTATGTAATACTTTTTTTGTCATTATTTGTTATTATTTTTACTATTAGACAAGACATATATTATATAATTATATACCATTAACCAATGGCCAACTATATAATTATTTTTATTTATTTAGTAGTTTTTAGTACCTATAATAGGTTACTAACCAACCTACACCTAGATAGTTAGTAAATTAGCTTATGTATCTGAAAAGGTGACCAAATTAAGATACAAAATTGGCCATGTTGATTTGAATAAATAGTGCCTAACTAAAAAAAATTGATTTTTGAAAAAAAAAATTATACTTGTTGAGTGTTGACAAATCTTGCACCAATAGTCTCATTATATGCAAAAGTGTAATAATATTACTAAATACGTTGAACGTGTTTAAAAATAACACTTCAGTGGCACGTCCTCGTAATGAATGTCACATTTAATGTATATGCAACGATATGTTATAATATTATTGACAACTATTATTAAAATATTTAAATGTTTTTGTATTAATTAATGTCTGTTGTCTATCAGCCAACCCGTTTTTTTAATTCACAGCTGAATTCATAATCTGGTATAATATAATATATTTTATTTAAATATGGATATTTTCCAATATTCCATAAGATAATAATGATATTGACATAAGCGTACAATAAATAAAGTCAATTTCCCACGGCGGAAGTTTGCTCGTGGCTCGTAGCTCGTATAGACAGGTTAGCAGGTACCTATCATAGACGCATTTTTCCTACATTATGGGCTATATGGTTACTGGTTAGTAATTTACCGAAATCGGTTGTGCTATCGTTTGATTATCCTGAGTTAATTTCCCGAGACGTGTATTTTCTTTTTTTTAACCAGAATTTTTATCGAAATAGAATTTTATCCGGGTTACTACTTTATAATACCTATATCCGATCGATACCTGAATACGATTATTAACAAATATTATGTTTCACAGTAAGAATCATCTAATAACAAGAATCACATTTCTTCCTCGAAGCTCGGGTGGCAATAAAAGAGAGACAAGTAATTATAATATTTATAACGGCGTTTAATAATCGACACAGAAAACTTAGTTAAATTACACCGAACATTGAACACAAAAGTTCTAGTTCTATATAGTGTCCAGTGTACGATTAACTAGAACTTACCCGTACAATAACTAGTTAATGAGACTAACTGTGAGTACTAGCAGGTAGTATTATATCTTAAACAGTTAAAGGCATAGGAGTTTCGAAAATTATTATTAAAAGGTGCTGGTAGACAAATCAAATTATACGAATGTATAAGTACTTGCCTACCCTAGTGCCGTAACAATATCATTGTCAAAAATACATGAAAAACAGTATTAATACACTCTGCTGTATAATAGGCACAAGTTTGGCAATATACCACCAAAATGCATCTATATATACTATGTGACACAACGTCGTGCATATAATCAGATATCACCTATCTATACCCGCATCCCGCACCCTGCACCGATGTCGTGGTCGACCTACGCGGGTAGGTTGTGTTCTCACCGCACTATATTATGTGTGCGCAAAGTCTGGCTGGGACAATCTTTCGCTCGCCACTTATGATAATAATATACAGACACCATTTTTTTATATGGTTTCCAGTGATGTTGCGATCGCGAGCTTGGCCTTTGATAGCTGTATAGAAATTAATCACTATAGTACGCCGGCTAAAGAGTTATTAATAAAGTCACGATTATTATTAAAATAAAAATTGTGTTGTCTTTTTTTCTAAATAATATGTACATAGGTACCTAAATTATGCAAATTGTCATTTTTAATAACTAATTTTTTAATTTTTGATTGCGTATTATTTTGTTTTTTTTAGACATTTATATTAATTGTATTAAATAATAATTTTCATAAAACAATTTAATCTTACCAGTTTTTAAAACTTCTTAATTTCACCACAGGAAGCTTTTTTAATTGAGGGGGGTGCTAAATTCATGATTTTTTCAAAAATTACCAAAAAAGATTTCTAAAAATAATTAACTAAAAAATGTATATTTTTATTATCAATTCAAATTATATAAAAAAAACTTGATGAATAACATAAATAAAAACTCTGAATTAAAACAACGTGTTAATATTAAATGACTAAAAGAAAATAATAAAAAATACTTATATATCTATATAAGTAATTAATAAAACTTTAGTATATAAAAATAATATATAAGCTAACCCGTACAAGTATAATTTTTAAAAATAATTAATTAAATTGACTCATACATATGATTAATGTAACTCTCCTTTTTTAATTGCTTTATAGTATGGGGAAGGACCTGAAGTTTTTTGTTCTACTTTGTATTTTTTTGATAGTAATTTGATTTATAAAAAAAGTCTCTATTTAATATTATATCTAAGTAGACTAAAAAAAACATTGATTGAATAGTAAAGCCCAGTTGAATAAAAATCTATATTTGATAAAAAGAATCTTTCAGTAAAACAAATCTAAAAAAAAATGAAAATCGTAATAAAATATCGGTATTTAGAAATAAAATATATATTTGATATATATTACTTGTTTGGTAAACAAAAAAATTAAATAAATCTATACTTGGTAAAAAAAATCCTAATTGAATAAAACAAATTAGCTTAGAAATCTAAATAAAATGAAATAAATATAAATATAAAAAAAGTATTAAAAAATATTTATTTATAAAAAAAATGGGTTGATAAAAAATGTAAATTCAAAAAAAAAAATCTTGTTGAAAAAATTAATTTATATTAAAGATAAAATCTAAATTTGGTAAAAATAATCTATATTCAATAAAAATTTTTTAAAAAAACAAATATATTTTAAATAAAATTCTATAATATAAAAATCTTTATTTCATAATAAAATCTTAACATATTAATATATTTATATTTGATGAAAATCTTAATTGAATAAAACATATCTATATTTAATATATAATTTTTTCTGATAAGATATCTGGGAAGAATACGTTTCCGCAAGTTTTTTTTTTTTTTTTGAACACGATTCCGCACACTTTATTGTTCATAGGAATATAATAGGAATTGGGTGCAACGTTGTCAAATTTATTACAAACGGGTTATCTCATATACCTAGTGACCCGTCATTACAAAACAAAAATATGATGTAAAATAATTTAATATCATTTTTTACCTTGGTACATACAGCCAATAGATGTTAAATATTTTATAATATTTGTATGTGTTTTATAATTATTATCATGGTGTATAACGTACGTCTACGTTTTAAATCGGATGATCCCATTTTATTCTGCACATTTCTAGCAATTGAATTCATTTTTGTCATAGTTTCGGCTTGTATTTCCATTAGGACAGATATTACTACATGCGTTGGTGGGTGAGCAGTGTGAAATTGTCCATTTTGATTCTAACAAAACAATTTTTTTCATTTTTTAATAAAATGTATTATATAAAATAAAGTATAAGTTACCTTGGACTAATTGGAGGTTCACTTACCCATAATTCAAGTGGGAATAAACAACTAGATTACTATTAAGTATATAATCAGAAAATATATAGCCTTAATTTTCATATTTTACTCATGAGTTCTAAAAAGCTTTCTTCAACCTTTTTCACTGGGAGAAACGGTAATCTAAAAAATGATTTTAACCAAATGCCTAATTCATATCCATCTGTCAAATATGAAGTTCTTAAAATATTGTGTTCTTGTATCTAAATATCAAATATATGTGATATTATTAGGAGATATTATTATTATACGGAGTGTGTCTTACGTAAAATATAAAAATTAATTAATAATACTATTTAATTACCTTACGCCACCATGCCTAACCTAAATGGAATCAACACCCAATGATAGCTATTCCAGGAAACATAGTTTTCGCGGCTTCATATGCAGCTTTTTCAAAATGTCAAAATGTAATGTGTGGATACATAGTCTGGTGGAGAAATATTCAAAACATAGGTTTTTTAAAATAGTCCACATTTGAATGTAAGTTTCTTCAGATTTATCTGGTAAAAAGAAATATACCTACAAGTGGTATATAAAAACCATTTTTAAATTCATGGATTGTATAAAGTTGTTGTAAAAAATACTTAAGAGCGATACAAATGTGCCATCTAAAAATATATCATCACACTGTGTGAGTAAATTAATATTTGTTCTTGTCGTAGTACAATTGAAGTTTTGATTTTCAGAAACATGAATAAACTTTTCGCTTTTAAATCTAAAGCGATCTTCGTTTTGTATTTTTTTAAGTTGTGTGATAGCACTACTTAATGACTGGGTAAATGTTGGGTGAACTTTCCGACGTAAATCATACATACTTTTTCGAACAGATTTAATATAATTATGAGGTACTTCAAAATCAGCTTTTAAAAGCTCAGTTCTTATAATTGTTGATGGTCTTACTGAAATCGTGTCATGAGCTTTTCTTTTACAATTTTCTCGCAAAATTTGACGTTAGATTTTTTCTACAGTATCTAATGTATGCTTGTGTTCTCCCAGTATTTCCAATAAAATTGCATGTTTTGAGTCAGTTAAAATACTTGCAAGCACATGTTTTATGTATCATGTATGTACCTCCATTTCACTTTTCCGTCATTTCGTTGACGAATATGCCGATATTTACATGTATTTACCAACGCTAAATCGTTGCTTTTTCAGATTTTATTATCTCCAATTGATGTGTAATCACTGCCCTGCTTACTGTAGGTAATTAACTGTGGATAATTAACTATAGGTAATTTGGTTATCTATAAAAGATATATTTAATAACATAATTATAATAGGAATAGGAATATAGTTATTTAATTGGGTATACCATCGGATATTTATCTGTGCTCGATATAATTGTTTTGTTATTATAATAATCATTTTACGATACTATAATGTATGTCGCGTCGTCGCATGTAGTACTTACACAAGCTTTTAAGATGGCAGTCAGTAAGCATCTAAATTTATTTGATTTTAAACAATTTGAGCTAGACAAGATGAAAATGACTGTGAAACTGATGAAAATGAATGTGAAACTGATGAAAACGAATGCTTTGAATAGTTAATAAAAATTAAACATCATAAAACAAAATGTGACTTGTAACTTTTAAAATAAAAATCTCGTGGTCCTCCGCGCGGTAATATAGTAGTGTTACGCGCATGCGTATAAACGTAAAATCGTTAACTTTGGGAGGCTATAACTTCCAAAATAATCATTTCCGCAATTTTTTTTTGCACCATCGTTCTTAACTCGTCAAAAAAACCCTTTTTTAAAAAAAAAGGTGCCCAGTAAACTAGGCTTGTTCCGTTGGTTGTACTTGCCGATCATTTTGTGTCGGTATTGTATGTGCGTTCGCGTTGCTTTTGAGTTCAGACGACCGTTATACGTTTTACTTTTTAATCATTTTAATATAAACAATTTTAAGAAGAACCTGGCGATATGGACGATTCAAAAAAACAGGTAAATAATAATTAAATTATGTTTATTGTAAATAATATATGCTGTGCATCCTTTAAATTGCGTTCACTTAGGTGAAACACTGAAACCATTGTTTTCACAATGAGTTGTATATTATATATTGTTATTATGTACCTTGATATTTACTTTTTGGTTAAATGTGAAATGTCTGTCAGCTAAAAACACCAATAAAAATAATAAAATGTATAAATACACAGTACTACAGTAGGTAATCCAATTTTTATAACTACCTACCGTATACTAAGGTGGTGAATTGTCTGAATTGTCTGATGGCATATGCCATAATTGTGCCCCTTTTTGCCACATGATAATGAGTAAAATGAGTTCTCCTCTAACTAATAAGTACCATTCATGATTTATAGGCTTTAAAATTAATTTTATGTTATCGGTTACGGTAGGTACTGATTTAATAAATAAATTAGAATTTCCTATAATAATTATGTTATTTACCTAAGTAAGTAGATTTTTATTTTTATTTAGATTAGGTACTTTTTTTACGTAAAATATTGATACAGGTAAGTAATCCATATTAAGTAGGTACTACATTTATTGCGAGATTTGTTGTAATAATATTTCATTATAGTATGGTAATA
This sequence comes from Nasonovia ribisnigri, assembly GCA_027563435.1. Lineage (NCBI taxonomy): Eukaryota > Metazoa > Arthropoda > Insecta > Hemiptera > Aphididae > Nasonovia > Nasonovia ribisnigri. Next base: position 55,255 of record JANEHU010004768.1, read on the forward strand.
ATAATTATTATTATTACCTATTTTACATCATAAATGTATATTACCTATATATAGGTACCTAACCTACTGTCGTATATTGTAGACAGTCGTCAAAATAATATTATTCATTATATATGTAATAAAGGTGGGGATATTTTAAATTATAAATTATTGAAGTAGGTCGGGCCAGCGAAGTAAGATGTGCTGAGGCGACAATAATATTTTCTATATAACGCCGCCGTAAGCGCAGGCATGGGCCCCGTTGTCGCTGAGTGATTCGGCGAGGACGTAGGTACGACGATTGTATGTGAGAAGCAACAATCGTAGTACGGGCTAGGCAGTCTGAATTTGCTAAGTGTTCTATCTATGTTTGTTTTAAAATAATAAAAGTGTTTCCGACCCGAAAATTATATGTTTTGTTTGAGTAGTCACGCAATTCTACGTACTCCTTAAATCTGATCTGTAACCGGTTAATTTATGGTCTTTTGATTACTCAATTGTCGGTAGAGGTATATCACTGAAAAGTGCATATACGACAGTGGCGCCCAACGTGGGGCTCGAACCCACGACCCCGAGATTAAGACCTTACTATATAATTCGTTGTAAAAAAATTTGTATACATCTATTAATTTACTACAGCAGCTACTAAACAATATTTAAATTATTGTGTTATAAATACACATTTTATAAAAAAGTAATACCATATGTGAAAGTGTCTTTTTTATACTTAGATTATGAGCACTGTGAATGTATTTATTTTAGAGAGATATTTTTATGTACCTATATTCTTGTTTAGTGGGTCATTGGAAATTTTAAAGAAGAGCACAAATACTCAGTCATTCCAGTTGAATGGCTAGTCAGTACTACAATTTTAAATGGTGTAACTATAGTTCTTTTTGTAAATGGCCGCCACATAGAGTAACGACAATGATTTTAATGAGAGGTGGTAAAACTTCCGAAAAATGGAAGTCATATCCAGTAAAAATAATAGAAACATTTGGTAAGTTTTAAATTATTTTACAAAAGTAAAAATTGTAGTATTTGATGGGCACATATTATATTTTATTATATCTATATTGTTATATCTTCTATAGATTCATACGAAACCACTGCTGCTAAAGAAATTCAGATATATATGTCTGAATCTGAAAATGATGAAGACATTATATAAGGCGAGGAAAAAGGTTAAAGGTTGATAATAAAAATAATACTCAATCATTGGATAATGACAGTATAAGTGTAATAATTTTATAACTAAAATTAAAAAAAACTCTTTTCTACATATATGTTAAAACTATAAACCTATTAGGTCAGTGGCGTATTTACAATTTTTTTTTAGGGGGGTGTCATATCATAATGAAATAATTTATAAATTAGAAGGTATAAAATACTTAAACTCAATTCAATTTATTTTTATATTAACTATAATTATTTTAGAATTAAAATTAAAAATCACAAATTATATTATAAAATCTAGTTTTCTTTTTTTCATTAAAATCTGCATATAAAATCTGCAACATCTATAATATAATATAAAACGCGTTATCGGGGCCAGACAGACCGATTTGCGGAAACGTATATACAACCGATGAAATACATAGTGTGATCCGGGCCTAATAATAATAAAAATGATTAGTATTTAGTAATATTTTTTCTTTATAATTTGCCCGTATTTCAACTTTTCATAGCCGAAAACCCTAATATTATTCAATTATTGTACACTGGTTTCATTAAAAGTTTTAAACTTAATAGTTTTATATAATAATAAATAAATAAAATTGAACACTCAATTTTTTTTTCTTTATTATTATAATTTACTATAATTATTATTATATTATTGATATATTTAAAATTTAATGTCTCCAGACGCATTCAATAATTCTTGGGGGGGAGGATCTTTTTTTTATGGAAATTCTAATTTCTTAAGGATATTTTTTCAAGTGTTAAACCAATTCTTTAAATAAATATTACTTTTCTATGAGGGAATCATAGAAATACATATTTATTTTGTAGAGACAATATAAATATAAAGTTAAAATTTATATACTTATTTTAAACTTGACGTTTTGTATACCTAATATAGTTTTATCACGTGTTTTTAGGTAGTAACTCAAGCCAAGAAGAATTTGTTTCTATGGGTGTTTATAAAAAGTCAACTTTTGTTAATGATGAAACATTAAATTCTAATATTATGTCTTGTAGTAATTATAATAATATTATATCAAGTAAGATAATATGTATATATTTGATAAATAGTAATTAGTATTAACGATATAAATGCAATATAATTATATGATTTTTTACCTAAAAAGTAACTGAAATCAGGATAGCATAAATTGTTGTTTATTTTTATTTTAGCTGATTATAAAGCATTATGTGGTGCTGTTGAATCTTCCTTAAATTGTAAGAAAAATAAAATATAAGACTTATGTTTATTTATAATTTGTTTGTGTGCAAGTAGAATTATAATTTAACTGTTTTAATAAATTATTATTATTATTTTGTGCTACTGTACAACCAGGTACTTCGTTGTTAAGTGGAGATCATTTTGACAATGCTACTGCTACCATTCAAGGTTATTTTATGCATATTTTTAAAATGTATACCTACAGTTTATTTGACTGATGTATTATTTTTTTTGAAATACAGATCATCAGCGATACACCATTGCTGCGAGGCAAAGTAATATTATGCATATTTCATAAAATTGCTTTAAATTTATTTTATTTTAAACTTGTTCTTATTATTATTATTATTATTTTTTTTTATAGATCTGATACCCATAACACCCCACATTGATGTCGAACACTCTTCTACCACTTGTAGCGAATTCTGTAATGCTACAAATATGTATTTAAATAGATTAGACATAAGAAATTGGATCTTATTTTAGAACGTTTGAACTATAACTCAAACAGTATACGTGTTCCAATAGACTCTGCTTTTTTGAATAGTTTTCCAATCAAAGATATTGATGGTTTAAAAGAAATAGAAGAAAACATTAAGAGTGAAGATTATAAAACTAAAATGGTAAGATAATATACATTTTATATTGAATAAGTACCTCCTACCTCTTTGTAAGAAACTACTAATACCTATGTAATTTATTTTGTTCTAGAAAAATTTGATATCTTCAATTGGTGGTACAAGTTTGAAAAATTTTGTTAAGAGAGTACTTGGTCGATTATTTTGTAATAAGTTGGCATCAGAATGTTCTTGGTCTGGCTTCAAAAATAATTTTCGACTCGATAATCTGACACTTATAATAGTTATTAAAGGTAATTTTGTCTTATATGATTTTTAATTTAATTTTTTTTAGTAGGACCTTTTGGTATACATAATTGTAATAACACATACTATTTTTTAGAAATAGCTTATGAACACTTTAAAATGGATGATAGCAGTTTTGAAAACATCATTAAAGATTGGTTTAGACACGAGAGTCAACGTTTAGCCCGTGAAGAAAATAGACTCTAAAATTGTAAGAACCATAATATTATGATTGTATGTCTACAAAATATACTACTGCATTATTATTTCATAAAGTGTAGACTTTAGAAACGGACAGGAGAGGTAGCAATAAGATCACCTTCTTGTCTGTTAGGATTGTAGGCTAAAACCAGGCTTACTTAGTTGTATTAAGGAGTTTAGACTAATTTATGTGTGGTTTGTAAACCTTAATGCAATCATATGACTTGTAGGGAGAATAATTGGTGTAGCACATTTAAAAAAAAAAAATCATTTTTTATAAATTAGAATGCATTTACAACCAGATAATAGTATGAAATAATACTGCTAAATACTTTTACTTAGCTGATAGACAAGCACATTTTAATGGTTAAACTGTATTGTGTAAATAGCTAAAGTTAATGTTTTTTGAATGTAGTATATTATTAATTGAAACAAAAAAACCTAATATTCTTGTCTGTGTATATTTTTATGAATTTCAGTTTAAAAAAACAAAACCACTTCATTTAATGTCAAGAAGACACTTCAACCGTTACACTACCACTAGCAGTATTAATAAAGAAAAAGTTGGTGATACTCAGTCTACAATATTTGCATCTGAATGTTTAGTACCAACAAAAGAATCTGTAGACAGTGACGATGTACAACTGCCAGATGAACATGTAAATACTATTGAAGACTTGGGTTTGCTACCAACCAAAATCAATTTTGGTAATAATTTTAACAATGCGAATATTCCTTGTGGTAGTGATAATATTGTAAATCAATCATTTAAAATGAGTAGTACACCATTTGAGAATTATTCTAGTTTCAATAAAAAAATTTGTCAATTGATTATTAAGTAGGTATAAAATTTCTCATAACTGTGTCAATGAATTACTTGAAATATTAAGATCTGTAGGGTTAGATGTTCTAAAAGATGTCAGAACATTATTAAAAACCCCTAAGTCCAAATCTCATGAAATTAATCATATTGCAAATGGGTCATATAAACATATTGGAGTAGAGTTTATGATTAAACCAGTTTTACAATTATATTTTGATAGTCTAATACATTTGGATACACTTTTGTTGAGTGTAAATGTTGATGGTTTATCAACTACTAATATTTCCAAGTCAAGTTTTTGGCCAATTTTGTAAACATACCTATATTAGCTAAAATAGTCTTACCAGTAGGAATTTTTCATGGCAAAAGTTCAAAACCTGGCTCAGTATTTTCTTTTTTTAATCCTTTTATATCAGAAATGATATCACTATTTTCAAATGGAATCCATATCAATGGGAAAAAGTTTTTATTTTCTATTGGCCAAATAATATGCGATGCCCCTGCTAAAGCATTTTTATTAAATGTAAAGCAATTCAACGCTTATCATAGTTGTAATTCTTGCACAGAAGAGGAAACTTATAGCAATAAGAGAGTATGTTTTTTGGGTATAGATGCACCATTAAGAACCAATGAATCTTTTCGTCTTAAGAGTGATGAACATTATCATAAAGGTCTTTGCCCATTTGAAGAATTACCCATTGACATTACTTCAGTTGTAGTTTTAGAATATATGCACAATGTTTGTCTTGGGATTATGAAAAGGCTTTTACAATTCTGGAAAAATGCTCAAAAATCTGTTAGATTTTTAAATAAAGATTGTGAACAACAAATTTCAAATGAACTAGTTAACTTACCCACATTTACCCTCTGAATTTAATCGTTTGACTAGATCAATAAATGAACTTGAACATTGGAAAGCAACGGAGTATCAAACATTTTTATTATATACAGGTCATATTCTGTTAAAAGGCCGTATAAAATCTTCGCTCTATCAACATTTTTTACTTCTACATAGTGCAATTAAAATATTAATTTCTAATTAAACTTGTTTTTCCTTAAATGACCTGGCCAATAATTTATTAAAACAATTTGTTCAAGATTACTCTAATTTATATGGAGAGGAATATGTAACATATAACGTTCACGGACTAATACACATATCCAATTTTGTAAAAATACACGGTCCACTTGACCAATTTAGTGCGTTTAAGTTTGAAAATTATTTGCAAATAATTAAGAAAACCATTCACAGTGCAAAATTTCCCCTACAAGATGTATATAATAGAGTTATTGAACAAAAATTTTATTCAGGTGTACATAATTTAAAATATCCAAGACTTAAAAAAGAAATACCTTATGATTTTTATACACATAAAGATATTACTATAACATTATATGAGAATGTTATACTTAAAAAATTTAAAGTTAGCTCCACTAAACTGCGCGAAAAATATTTTTTTTTGTCTAACAAGAATGTTATTATATCTGTTGAAAAAATTATGCAGTATAGTAATGGAAAAATTATTCTTGAAGGCAATGAATATGAAAATATTTCTCCTATTTTCACTAGTCCTTTGTCATCAGATGTCATTGGAAATTATTTTGTGAATACGGATGTAAAAAAATTTAATTGCTTAATTGATTTATCGGATTTGAAGTATAAATGCTTATTTTTTCATACAGCAAAAAATCAAGCAGTTAATTAATTTATTACACACTGAATAAATATATTTATTAGTT
>JANEHU010004769.1:0-31392 GCA_027563435.1 Nasonovia ribisnigri
TTTGTATACCTAATATAGTTTTATCACGTGTTTTTAGGTAGTAACTCAAGCCAAGAAGAATTTGTTTCTATGGGTGTTTATAAAAAGTCAACTTTTGTTAATGATGAAACATTAAATTCTAATATTATGTCTTGTAGTAATTATAATAATATTATATCAAGTAAGATAATATGTATATATTTGATAAATAGTAATTAGTATTAACGATATAAATGCAACATAATTATATGATTTTTTACCTAAAAAGTAACTGAAATCAGGATAGCATAAATTGTTGTTTATTTTTATTTTAGCTGATTATAAAGCATTATGTGGTGCTGTTGAATCTTCCTTAAATTGTAAGAAAAATAAAATATAAGACTTATGTTTATTTATAATTTGTTTGTGTGCAAGTAGAATTATAATTTAACTGTTTTAATAAATTATTATTATTATTTTGTGCTACTGTACAACCAGGTACTTCGTTGTTAAGTGGAGATCATTTTGACAATGCTACTGCTACCATTCAAGGTTATTTTATGCATATTTTTAAAATGTATACCTACAGTTTATTTGACTGATGTATTATTTTTTTTGAAATACAGATCATCAGCGATACACCATTGCTGCGAGGCAAAGTAATATTATGCATATTTCATAAAATTGCTTTAAATTTATTTTATTTTAAACTTGTTCTTATTATTATTATTATTATTTTTTTTTATAGATCTGATACCCATAACACCCCACATTGATGTCGAACACTCTTCTACCACTTGTAGCGAATTCTGTAATGCTACAAATATGTATTTAAATAGATTAGACAAGAAATTGGATCTTATTTTAGAACGTTTGAACTATAACTCAAACAGTATACGTGTTCCAATAGACTCTGCTTTTTTGAATAGTTTTCCAATCAAAGATATTGATGGTTTAAAAGAAATAGAAGAAAACATTAAGAGTGAAGATTATAAAACTAAAATGGTAAGATAATATACATTTTATATTGAATAAGTACCTCCTACCTCTTTGTAAGAAACTACTAATACCTATGTAATTTATTTTGTTCTAGAAAAATTTGATATCTTCAATTGGTGGTACAAGTTTGAAAAATTTTGTTAAGAGAGTACTTGGTCGATTATTTTGTAATAAGTTGGCATCAGAATGTTCTTGGTCTGGCTTCAAAAATAATTTTCGACTCGATAATCTGACACTTATAATAGTTATTAAAGGTAATTTTGTCTTATATAATTTTTAATTTAATTTTTTTTAGTAGGACCTTTTGGTATACATAATTGTAATAACACATACTATTTTTTAGAAATAGCTTATGAACACTTTAAAATGGATGATAGCAGTTTTGAAAACATCATTAAAGATTGGTTTAGACACGAGAGTCAACGTTTAGCCCGTGAAGAAAATAGACTCTAAAATTGTAAGAACCATAATATTATGATTGTATGTCTACAAAATATACTACTGCATTATTATTTCATAAAGTGTAGACTTTAGAAACGGACAGGAGAGGTAGCAATAAGATCACCTTCTTGTCTGTTAGGATTGTAGGCTAAAACCAGGCTTACTTAGTTGTGTTAAGGAGTTTAGACTAATTTATGTGTGGTTTGTAAACCTTAATGCAATCATATGACTTGTAGGGAGAATAATTGGTGTAGCACATTTAAAAAAAAAAAAATCATTTTTTATAAATTAGAATGCATCTACAACCAGATAATAGTATGAAATAATACTGCTAAATACTTTTACTTAGCTGATAGACAAGCACATTTTAATGGTTAAACTGTATTGTGTAAATAGCTAAAGTTAATGTTTTTTGAATGTAGTATATTATTAATTGAAACAAAAAAACCTAATATTCTTGTCTGTGTATATTTTTATGAATTTCAGTTTAAAAAAACAAAACCACTTCATTTAATGTCAAGAAGACACTTCAACCGTTACACTACCACTAGCAGTATTAATAAAGAAAAAGTTGGTGATACTCAGTCTACAATATTTGCATCTGAATGTTTAGTACCAACAAAAGAATCTGTAGACAGTGACGATGTACAACTGCCAGATAAACATGTAAATACTATTGAAGACTTGGGTTTGCTACCAACCAAAATCAATTTTGGTAATAATTTTAACAATGCGAATATTCCTTGTGGTAGTGATAATATTGTAAATCAATCATTTAAAATGAGTAGTACACCATTTGAGAATTATTCTAGTTTCAATAAAAAAATTTGTCAATTGATTATTAAGTAGGTATAAAATTTCTCATAACTGTGTCAATGAATTACTTGAAATATTAAGATCTGTAGGGTTAGATGTTCTAAAAGATGTCAGAACATTATTAAAAACCCCTAAGTCCAAATCTCATGAAATTAATCATATTGCAAATGGGTCATATAAACATATTGGAGTAGAGTTTATGATTAAACCAGTTTTACAATTATATTTTGATAGTCTAATACATTTGGATACACTTTTGTTGAGTGTAAATGTTGATGGTTTATCAACTACTAATATTTCCAAGTCAAGTTTTTGGCCAATTTTGTAAACATACCTATATTAGCTAAAATAGTCTTACCAGTAGGAATTTTTCATGGCAAAAGTTCAAAACCTGGCTCAGTATTTTCTTTTTTTAATCCTTTTATATCAGAAATGATATCACTATTTTCAAATGGAATCCATATCAATGGGAAAAAGTTTTTATTTTCTATTGGCCAAATAATATGCGATGCCCCTGCTAAAGCATTTTTATTAAATGTAAAGCAATTCAACGCTTATCATAGTTGTAATTCTTGCACAGAAGAGGGAACTTATAGCAATAAGAGAGTATGTTTTTTGGGTATAGATGCACCATTAAGAACCAATGAATCTTTTCGTCTTAAGAGTGATGAACATTATCATAAAGGTCTTTGCCCATTTGAAGAATTACCCATTGACATTACTTCAGTTGTAGTTTTAGAATATATGCACAATGTTTGTCTTGGGATTATGAAAAGGCTTTTACAATTCTGGAAAAATGCTCAAAAATCTGTTAGATTTTTAAATAAAGATTGTGAACAACAAATTTCAAATGAACTAGTTAACTTACACCCACATTTACCCTCTGAATTTAATCGTTTGACTAGATCAATAAATGAACTTGAACATTGGAAAGCAACGGAGTATCAAACATTTTTATTATATACAGGTCATATTCTGTTAAAAGGCCGTATAAAATCTTCGCTCTATCAACATTTTTTACTTCTACATAGTGCAATTAAAATATTAATTTCTAATTAAACTTGTTTTTCCTTAAATGACCTGGCCAATAATTTATTAAAACAATTTGTTCAAGATTACTCTAATTTATATGGAGAGGAATATGTAACATATAACGTTCACGGACTAATACACATATCCAATTTTGTAAAAATACACGGTCCACTTGACCAATTTAGTGCGTTTAAGTTTGAAAATTATTTGCAAATAATTAAGAAAACCATTCACAGTGCAAAATTTCCCCTACAAGATGTATATAATAGAGTTATTGAACAAAAATTTTATTCAGGTGTACATAATTTAAAATATCCAAGACTTAAAAAAGAAATACCTTATGATTTTTATACACATAAAGATATTACTATAACATTATATGAGAATGTTATACTTAAAAAATTTAAAGTTAACTCCACTAAACTGCGCGATAAATATTTTTTTTTGTCTAACAAGAATGTTATTGTATCTGTTGAAAAAATTATGCAGTATAGTAATGGAAAAATTATTCTTGAAGGCAATGAATATGAAAATATTTCTCCTATTTTCACTAGTCCTTTGTCATCAGATGTCATTGGAAATTATTTTGTGAATACGGATGTAAAAAAATTTAATTGCTTAATTGATTTATCGGATTTGAAGTATAAGTGCTTATTTTTTCATACAGCAAAAAATCAAGCAGTTAATTAATTTATTACACACTGAATAAATATATTTATTAGTTATGTACATATAAGCCTATAGATTTAGGATAAATTATAATAATAATATAATCAAATGTAATATTAAATTCAAGTTTGTATTAACAAGAATTTATATAAAGTGTAATTATGTACCTATACCTAAAATATTGTAAATTGTACTATTACATTATATTATATTCTAAACACTTATTGATTTTCATTAAAAATTATAAGATTTTCAAAATATCAATAATATCCGCCTTATTTATTTACCTATGACTTAATTGACCAATAGAATCCTACAGGCTACAAGTATATATGTAATATAATATATTATTATTGTATATATATAATATATATATATATATTATGTAACAATATAATATTATAAAAAATTGTGACTGCACTTGAATGTTACATAAATGTCACTATTGTTTCATCACAAAAAAATTTAAAAAAAACGTCCTGTGGATGATGTATGTGATATCTATGCGACATATATGCGATAATCTATGTATATCGGCCAACGATTAAGAGACATCGCAATGTGATGTACTATGTATATTTCGTTTCAACTTCCCACAAGTGATATCCCTGAACGTGGCGTTTGGCATCTCTAGAACATCGCATATTGGTGTATACCTTAGATCATATACAGGTTAGATCATATATTGTTTATGATCTAAGGTGTATACTGTATACGCTTTAGAACAAAACATCGCATATCGCAGTGTGACATCTATAAAATATCTATGTTCCAATGTATTGCACACAGGGATTGCCCATGTTAAATAGGTTGTTAATTTGACAAAATGACGCAAAACGTACCAATTCCTCAAATTTGTACAAAACGTACTACTTCCAAAGTAGGCCACATTGCACTATTTCCCATGACCCATACTATATGAAGATAGGGAATGGAATTGAATTAAATGCATAACTTACTATTTCCATTAGTCTTAAATTTTTATACAACAGTTTTTTAATTATATTATTACTAAATTAAATTATATATTAATGATGTGCGGATTACCTACTTCTTTTAATTTGCTTGTATATTTTATCAACTAATAAAATAATCATCTAGTTTCTAGCTTTATTATGATTGACAAAAAATTGAGCCAAAAATACAGACTTGTCAATTTATCTCATAAATCATCATAAATTCATAATGAAAAATAAAATCACTAAAATCAAACTTACAAAAGTATATTGTATATAATAACAGTTAAGTAATAGTTGTATTGAGATTGTATCCTTAAAGTAGGTACCTACGTATAAATGGCACAATAACTGTAAAATAAATCAAATGATTATTTAAAAAAAAAACATTGCGTAGAACAATACGTCATACAAATATTGTGTACAATGAGTTGTTTTTGATAAATACTCGTATGGTGTAAATTCGAGTATTTAAAATTAAATGTATAGACGACGTGCGTTTTACTAAACACAGCGCTACAGCAGGGAAGTGAACAAATATCGAACTTGTGAAGGAGATACACAATAATAGGTATTATAATCCAGCATTGATTTCAAATGTCCATTATCAAAATAGAAAAATAACTAACCCTCCGAGCTAGCTGGGGGAGACCCCCGGACTCCTCGTGTTATTTGAAAGTGTTATACCGATTTTGGAGACTCATGTACAGAAGCATAGACCTTATACTAAGTATACCTAGTATAAGGTCTGTGTAAAGACGTAATGAAGGTGATTTTGGTGATAAGAATTTGTGATAAGGCATGGGTCATTGGCGGTCTCGTTTCGAAGGCGGGAATGTTTAAAAGTCGAGTTTGAGTATCTAGAAATCTACCATACCTCAAGAAAATCGGCAATTGAATGATACGATCCCCGGCGTATGCCCGGTGCTTTTTGTAGTTGTAAAAATACGTAAATTCGAAAACCCTGTTGGAGTGTCCAGCAAGTCAGTCACCTGAACTGAAAATCCATTAACTTCCAACCCTACTTCGTCGGATCGCGGACAATGTACTACAGCAAATCAGGTAGGCAATAATTTTATTATTTTTTTGTTATTTATTTTATTATTATAGATGTTTGAGTAAATTTATTTAAATGAAACCACTTAATTATGTTTACGTTAAGCAATACTTGACATACTTTATTAAATGTACCTAAAGTATAATAATAGGTATATGCAGTTTATGTAAAAAAAAAATAGTTGTGTATGAAATTTTAATTTTAATATTTCAATTGGTAATGAACGCAAATCAGGCGTGGATTCAGTAGGGGGCGGAGGGGGCGGCACCCCCCATAAGCTGTATTTTGTTTAGGAAATATGTTATATGATAAGTTATGTGATTTAATATATTTTCCATATCAGGTTTAATTATTTAAGTGATAACAAAAATTTGAACGAATTTTGTTCATAATTTTCTTATAAAGAGTAGTAATATATAATATAAAATAATATTCAAAGTATAAAAAAATGCAATTAAACAAATATTATAGGAATTATAATGTAATATGGTTGTTTCCAAATAGTGACTGCTTATTATATGAGGTTACCCACAAAAAATATAATAACTTCATACACGTAAATACCTACCTATTTAATAAAACACTTAAAAACTTAATAACTAATAACACCTACGAGAAATTCAAGACTTTAAATTTGTTGAGTAGAGTAAAACCAGTGTTTGGAAAGAACGTCGTTCATGAACGCACGTTTACGCGTTCACGTTTATAATACAGGTATAGTGAACGATACGTGAACGTCACTCGTTTTTAGCATATAGACCGTGAATGTGAACGACGTTAGGTTAAAAAAATATTGTGTATCTAGGAAAAGATTAGCAATATTTCGGTACCACTTTCGAGCCGATCGGACAATGTGCAGGTGCTGAGCAATTTTCCATTTTCCGGGTTACCGGAAAAACCAAAGTCTAGCAAATTCCAAAAACTACCTAGCAAAATCTAGCAAATGACTAGCAATTTTTCGGTACCACTTTCGAGCCGATCGGACAATGTGCCGGTGCTGCGTCAAGTTGGCACCGGCATATTTGAATTTTGATTTACACTTAAACGAAATACTAGCAAATTCTGAAAATGACCTAGCAAAATCTAGCAAATTCCTAGCAATTTTTTAATAACAGATGTATAGTCCTAGCGTATTGTGCCGGTGCCAACTTGACGGACATTAAAATTTATTTTATCATGGCTATCAGTAATGAACAAAACATCATCGCGTCGTGATTGTTTCTTAAATATTTTTTCGTATTATCTCATAATTTTTATAGTCTCGTCCATTTACCGACTTGATTTATTTATCAAGTTCAGAATATTTTTTCAATTAAGTATACGCTTCGCCTGTATTTAATTCAAATAATGAGTATAAAAAAATATCTGCTGATGTTGACAATAGTTCTATCATAAATAATTTAAATAGTGTGGAACTGCAACCACGTGAGTTAACACAAGAAGTTAATTTTGTTTATGATGTACTAGATATAGGCTTTGTTTTAAAATCAAAAACTATTATTACGGATTTAGTAAAAAAAGAATTAATAGAAAATCATTGGAAACCACCAAGTTGTTATAACTATTCTTTTTCTACACATAAAAAAAAATGATTATATTGAAAAAAGATATGTGAAAAAAGAGCATTTAGATAAATATATGAATGGCTTGTTTTATCAAAATCAGAAGGAGGTTTATTTTGTATTTACTCATGTTTTAGTTTTAAGTTCACTATTTGGAATTTATCAATTGATTACAAAGTTGTATTTAACATAACTGTTTCGTGTAAGTCATTTTTGAACACAAATATGTGCGCTTGCCCACATATTATATTTTATTAGATATTTTATTTTGTATGTAAAATATTCGCCCCCCCCCCCCCATAATCACGGGCTGGATCCGCGCCTGACGCAAATACATACGTAATGCAATATATATTTTCAAAAAATTTGAAAACTGATGATAGATATTAGATATAAAGAGAGATAGCAGGCCGCCGCCACGACGAAGGTACGCGATCGGACGTACTAAGGAATCGACGAGGAGCGGTGTTTAATTCTCTGCTCCACAAATTAATGGCTTATATTATAGCTTTTTTCCATGGGTTTTCAGAGCGCATTGCTCGTCTACTGTTTTATATATTAAGAAGACTAATGTTTCATATTATTTCCGTGTACTGTCTCAATAGGTTAATGACCAATATTATAATATTTCTTATGATAAATTCGGTGAAGCCCGAAAGCGCAAATCGACCTTTTTTTCGATACCTCAAAAGCGCAAAATGAATTTGCGCTTTTGTACCTTGGTAGTGGGATAAGGGCGCAAAAATAAATAGTCCACCAATGGTCCAGAATCATATCACCGTCATTTGAAAGATAAATTTTATAACCCGCACCAATCTATTTATAATTTTATCGAAATGATTAAAGAACACCAAGCAGAAGTTAATTTAAAAATACAGTCAAATGGTTGAAAAACTACGAATCGCAGAATCACAAATCTAAAGCCATTTCCAATACAAAAACTTGGACCATGTATAATGAAAAAAAAAATTACAGATTGGAATATTTGAAGACAGTGGGCTTCACAATTTCAAATTTAACTTTAAAATAATATAGGTACTTAACATTATATTTTTTATTTTTACTATTTTTATTTTATTTTTTATTGCCAATTTCAATATCACTGTGACACTGTAAATGCTTAATTTAATATTAATAATAACTACGATTTTAATTAAAGACACTTTTTTTTATAAAATTGATTTGCGCTTATGGGTTATTTATTGTTGCGCTTATGGGCTACACCCGATAAATTAATTATCTTGTTTATGTGTATATTGTATAATACCTGCAGGATAAAATATATTATTTTTATTATTTAAATATAGACAGGAATATAGTACAGGTATTTTTATATACTCATATTTTTTAACACTCATTATTTCAAAAAGTATCAATGGTTTTGAAAATATTTTTCTACATAGTTTCAAGTTGTTAAAAAACAACGTTTTTATTAAAAAAATATATTTTTAAATTATTTATCCTTATGATTTTTAAGTTTTTTACGTTTTTGAAATACAACGTAGAGTTTTAATTTCATATTCCAAAACAGAATATTTTTTAAGTAATTTGATTCATAAAAATCGAATTTAGGGCGAGTAGTTTATGAGTTACAAGTATTTAATGTTATGATTGGCGGAGTGGAGTGCGGTACGGGGTTACCCAGCAAAATGTTTGTCCACTTCTCTGCTTGTCTAAACTTTAAATACTTATAACTGATCAAATACTCGTCCAAAATTCGATTTTTATGTATAAAAATACTTAGAAAAATATTCTGTTTTGAAATTTAAATTAAAACACTATTGTCATTCAAAAAAGTAAAAAATTAAAAATTATAAGAATAAAAAATATTTAAAATTATAATTGTATAATCAAAATTTTGTTTTTTAACAACTTGAAAGTATATAGAAAAATATTTTCAAAAATATTAATACTTTTTGAAATAATGAGTGTTGTTTGATAAAAAAAATCCCCCTGTATATATTATTCATGTATATTAATAGTTTAAAATGAATGAATGTAGTGCTGATCAATCTGAATATCACTAAAATCACTAACAAATAAAAAAAAAACCTGATTTAATATAAATATCAATACTTCATATTAAAATAAAAAAATAATAGTTGACTAAAAAAAAACTAACACAGATAAAAAAGCATACTTAAATAAAAAATATAAATTTAATATAAAAATATAATGTAAATAAAAAAATCAGAATTGAAATAAAAAGCCTGGTAAAATTAAAAATTAAAAAAATTAAAAAAAGATATGTAAATAAAAAAAAAATTTTTTTTAATAACTATATTCACCAATCAATATTTAAATTTTTATGAGTTATTAATTATTATTGATTAATAAAATTTAAACATTTAACTAATTGTTATATTTTTATTATATTTATTAATTGTATTTAATAATCATTAGCAACCCAAAAATAATATATAATATTGATTTCTCAAAGTGCGGGGGTACCAACTTCACTAACGCCCAACTTGAAAATTCGATTCCGGCGTAACCGCGAGGTTGCAAATTTAATCGCGAAGGTTGCATAAAAATGAAATTTAGTTGCTAAATTATGAAAAATGTTTGAGGTCGATATGACGATGTGGTGGGGCTGTGTGAATTTGGTCCCACCAGCTTGAAAATTCGATTCCGGCGTAACCACGAGGTTGCAAATTTTTTCGTGAAGGTTGCCTTAAGTTGCAAATTAGTTGCTAAATTATGAAAAATATTTGAGGTCGATAGGACGATGTGGTGGGGCTGAGTGAATTTGGACTCACCAATTTTGATTTGACGATTAAGGTGAAAATATGAGGTTACAAATTTTTTTATTTCGTTGCTTAAAGTTGCAAATTAGTATTGCAAAATACTGGTATAATTTATTTTTGGTTAATTTTATTTACATAATTTTTTAATAAAAAGAATCTAGTGTTTCTAAAACAAATATACTCCTCGCGGTTGTTTTAATAGTGAGGATTAAAGATGCGAATATTAGAAGGACATTAGAGACAAAATAATCAACTATTACGGCCCCTTAGAAATATTCCCCCAAAATCAAAAACTACAGCACACGAAATAAGGAACGAGCTTGCAACATATTTAGTTGAAAATATGGAACATTAGATTGTCAAAGTAACTATACATAATATATACGCATAAACATCATATTTGTATATATTTTTTATTTGTATTTAAATATGCTATCTAAACTATGCATTTAGTATATTATCTATTAGCCGACGTACATATAACTCATACAATTATACACATATAAATTATTTAAATTTTAGTTGGTCGTATTAACATTTATTAAAAAAATTGAACAAAAAATCTTGAAAAAATTGAAAGGCCTCAAAAAAAAAACTTAACGTGATTAACGTCTTTTCGTATGTAAAATAATAAAATGTAATTTAATTTTTAATTATATTAAATTATTTAAATTATTTATTTTTTCTTTAGCGTATACTGTACCTATAGATATAGCAACATATAGAGTACAATGTATATATAAAATAAATACCTACGCGTCCTACATATTAATATAGTTATTATATATTATACCTAGTTCTTATAATACGTTATTTTAAATTATGACTCATAATAATTAATAGAAAACATAATAATATTTTGTTTAGTATATGAATATTTTTTTTTCGATTATCTATCTCATCTAGTTTATATTATATTAAATAATATTATTTATTTATTTCAATAATATAAATATAGAATATCCGTCCACTTCTGTTCTTCACTCTCATTTCTGTAAGACTTACAATTTTTTTTTATTACTAGCAATTAGTACAGGACTATGAGAACTCGACAATTAAATTATTTATACCAACTCCTTTCTTAGTTTGTTATATTAAAATACGAAAATATTATTATTTATTTGATATAACATGAAGGGGCAGTCAAGAATTAATTAATATTCAATACAGGAATAAATAAAAAGACAAATATCCATAAATATTTTTCACAAATAAATGTCTATGTATGTCTACATATTGATAGTAAGTTCCTTATCCTTTTGTATAGTGTTCCAATAATCCAATGGTATTTGTGTCACCATGGTAAATCCCCGACTGCAGCGACGATCCGTTCCACTATACTTTTTTGTATAAACTTGTTGCATCCCAAAAATGTATATTTACAATTGATTATTTTAATACGCTTTGTTAATTTTCAAGTATACGATACATCAATCTTCTTGCATAGTAATTATTAACTGTATGCTACATTAATATAAAAAAAATATAGAATTATACTGATTAATATACTTAATATCATAGACAATCTAGTCATTACATATACGTACAATTTAAATTTGATGACGATTTGAATTGATTATAAAAAATTACAACACGATGTCAGTCACACAAACAATGAATAATAAACAAGTAAAATAGAAATATTGCCTCAATAGCTATCCGATGACAGAAAAATAAAAAAGAAGATTACTATAGTAGCGGGATGACAAGAATGACGAAAAATGCACAGCAACAACAGATAGGCTATACAAAAATGTCAAATAGAATATATTAATAAAAACAATAATAGGTAGGTAATAAGTGCATTTGAAAAGTATCCAAAGGGCAAAGATAATATGTTAATGTAGAATAGAAAATGGAAATAGATATAATATACTAATAAAGGACGCAATGCTTGAGTATTGGTGATGTATAAGGGTCCACACCTAAGTCTATTGCTTTTGTGGTTCTCAAATGTTGTACCTACGTAGTGAAATCTATACCCGAGGATGTACACAGTATTACATCAAACCTAATAATTCGATATGAAATATCAATCGATACAAAATAAATGGTTAGGTAATAGTATATTTTACTATGTTATCCAATGACCACCATCTACTGATTTACTGTTGTCCGTAAACCTAGTGCAGAGGTACAAGGATGGGAGGGGGATAGACCTTCCACCAATCAGCGTCGAAGCAACACACACGAGTACAACCGTATCCCTACTATAATGTTACCGAAACCAGCGTTGCCAGGGTATACCTATGCTTCTCACTGTTAAACGAAATAGTCATATTTACGGAACCGTATCGCGTGGTATTGGTTAACTTTAAACTGGTCCCACCCGTTAGTCGACATCAAAAATATTAGCTAACAATAAGCGATGGCGATTCGTTTTGAGCTCAGTGAAGATGAAATGGTAAGTATATATTTTATAATATAATGACATTGGTGATTTACACAAACGTAGATTTCCGTTTCTGCAATAAAAAAAACTTCAATAACAAAAATTAACTGTTGTGATGTTTTATAGAATCAACGAGAAACGCGACGCAGAGCGATGAGAGATGAGGTAAAAAAAAATCCTGATTGCGGTTGGGATCAAAACACATAAAAATATAATATACCTTTTACTAACTATACATTTATATCTTTATAGGTACGAGTGAGAGTTCTTGGCTCTTATTATCCTTTACCGGATAGAATAAATTTTGTAAACAGATTTCGATACAAGCGTGAAGCAGAAAAGGTCCTCAATATAGAAATGATAGGAGACACATATTACTGTTTAATAAAATGGAAAAATCTTGAAGAGCTCTCCTACGTGAAAAATAAATATGTAAAAAAACATTGTCCGAGCTTATTGATCAAATTTTACGAAGATAACTTAGTAGTCAGCGATGATAATTAAAGGGTAAATATAATTAAATTTGTTTTTATATTTATAAATATATTTTAAAATACTTCTTCTATTATGGTTATATAATATACCTATATATAAAATATTTTTTTAGTACCTATACTAATTTTTAAAAACAACCTAGTGTATATGATAATGCTTTACCTATCAATATTTAAAATAGTCTGCAATAGCGAAGCGAATTAAAAATGTTCCATTAATTATAATTAACTTTTTAAATTAACCCTTAGCAGACCACGTTTAGCTTCGTTACTTAATAAATAAGAGTAAATCGACCTTTTATGACACTTGATGGTAAGAAAAATATCTGTGTTTTTTATGATAGTTCAATTTTTTAGCAAGTTTTGCGTATTTATTATTGCGTAAATTAAATACACTCATATCTCAATTGGAAATTTTTTTTGTAAGGAAATTCACATAGGTACAAACACAAATAATGTTCATACCAATCAGTGTCATAATAGGTTGATTCACTTCAATTTTTGAAATATCGAAGTTAAACATGATCTATTGTGCGTTAGTTTGATATGTTACGCGCTTGAAAGACGGAGACGACAAATGCACGTGTAACGTCCTCTTAACAAGTTACAGCACTTAAAGTATATCTAAATAGCTACCTAAAAAAAACCCGTTTAAAATAATTTTACCTATACATACAATTTTTATTATTTGTTAAAAATGACCCCACGCAAATAACAGTTTTTTTTTTAATCGTTATGAATACCACAAACAATTTTAGCAAACGTCAGAAACCGCAAAACATCATCATATCGTAATAGGTAACATTATTTCGGCATACTTACCTAGTAGGTACTTACAGCCAACATATTATATGAATTGAGTGAAGTGAATACTTTCAATCGATAGTTAGGTACCACTGCAGTATGATTGTACTTCTGGTATAGGTATAGGTTGGATAGGTATCTACTAAATTATTTTTTTTTTAATTTTAACATAAGTTTATTTAAAAATAATATTAATATTTTTCAGATGCTGGCTGAATGAAGATTTAACTTGCAAATTCAGCTGATTTATAATTCGCCAAGTATACCCATGTAAAATAATTACCCACATTATAAATATTTAATAAATTCAAATACATCATAACACAAGTTTTTACCTACAGTAAAACCATGTATAGTTATAATGAATTTGCTTCTTTCAATTAAATAAATATTTTGACGGTAATAAAATGTTTTATGAGTTTATTTTTCAAATTCTGATAAAAACTTAACCTTATCTTTTTAAAAAAATATTATTCGTCAATATTTTGCATTGCATATTTTTAAATTTACTTATTTAGGTACCATTCAACACTTTTTAAATAAGCCTTAAAATTAAAATGCTGAGCTCATTCATTATTATTGAGTATATCTTATGAGTAATGCATAGTCATAGATAGTAAAGATATGGATAGGACATAACGTATCATTATGTGTTATAATGTTATTCATAAAGAGCAGGATGTGTCACACAATATGGTTATAACAATTTAATTTGTTTGGTATTTTGGGTACATTTTTAGTACGATTTCACTTATATTTATGTTGGATTACGAGAAATGCGTGTAAGGTGTGTATAAGGAGGGTGTGTATTGTATCGGGATGGGTATGCTGTATAATATAATATACAAGAACGCAGACAACCCTCGTGTCCAGTAAGTTATAGAAGGTATGGTGAGGAGTCGGTGGTACGGTTTTTGTCTCTCATCGCCGGTGTTGCCGAACAATGAGGCCAGGTCAGGTCAGTTCCATGCAGACACTGAATTACAATCTTTATAGTCAATCGCTCGCGAAATACAATAACCACCCGTGTGCATGTCAATATATTTTGATAGAGGCGCCCACCTAACGTATAGTAGACCCGACTTCAATTATTTACAGTCGTATTTGGAATTCTGTGTTCAAAACCACATGCGAGCAGTGCGTAAACAGTTTGGACAATCGATATATGTTATATTATATACACTGGGTTTCTCTTACTTCCTTTTCTTCAGAAATCTAGCAGGCCATCATGGATGTTTTCTAAACAAATAATTTTCTGAGAACCCTCGGGTCAAAAAATATGTCACGGATGACAATATAAAACGAACCTTATGATGGTATTATTTTTCTCGTAAACCCATATAAATAAAATGATATACTTTATTACCCACTGTATTTGTATCGCGTTTTCATTGATTCTAAAATTTTTACTCAATTCCCGTAATGTATAATAATAGTTACTAGATAAAGTGCAGCTACACTGATGCGTCATATAGGAACAAGATTAAAATTTTTGTGAGAATTCGGGTAAACGCTAGTTGTTTAAAACGTGTATTGTTAGGTGGACAACTCACGTATACGTTTTCTACATATTATATTGAGTTATTCGTTAAAATAATGCCACTGTTTTATGGTTATGTTTCCTAACCTAGGAATATTTACGAACTGCAGAGTACAAATTACAAATAATGTGTCAGCTTTTATTCCATATTTAAAATATTGCGGTGATATTTTTCTATGATACTGTATTAATGTATTATTGTGTTATAAGATGTTTAAATTCATAAAATGGTATGAATATTTATAAAATATATAAATCATGATAATAGTTAATTCAGGCGGTCCCACGGATACACACACACACACACACACACACACACACACACACACACACACACACACACACACACACACACACACACAAACACACACACACACACACACACGCACACAACAAACACACAAACAAACTCGCCCCCCCTCATACACACACGCACGCACACACACAATCTCGCCCCCCTCATACATACACGCACGCACGCGCTACATATTTTACTGTGCTGGTTCCGGATTAGTGATAAAATGGGACATGTAATGGCGGCGAGTCCTCGGCCGTTTTATTTTAACAGGTGATAATAAGAGAATGATCTTTAGACAACTATTTCTCAACCACAGTTTAACAGAACTCAGCGGCGGTGACACAGGACATTATTTAAAATTATAATGTTTATAATATTAATTTTTTGCAAATATAGGTACAACAATATGCAACACTAGAGTGGAGTTCAGTTTATAAATTAGGTATAGGTACATCTTATTATGTCTAAACATTTTTGAAGCGTAATAAATTAATATTTAATATTTTTATGTCAAACAGAATAAATAAGAGTCAAGAGAATTAATAAATAAAAATAAAAATAATTGCTATATAATGCCATATAGTCTTATATGTATAATAATTTTAATTTCTTAACATTTTAAAACAAGTACCTATTATAATAACAATTGTAATGTTATCACAATGCGTCAATGGGTTACTGTTTCACCATTACAATTTACAAAATGAATCTGCATTTGCCTAAGTCATTCATTAACAAAGTTATAACTGAACTAGAATGTTATGAATATGTACTCAATCAAACATTAAAACTAAAGAAGGTTGTAATTTGTGGGTTTCTGAATTTGGAAAATTAAATAATATTAAATGGAATGCTAGATCTTCTCGACCATGTGGGAAAAAAATGAATTGTTCGTAAGTATAATATTATAGTTACATTACAGTTTATACTAATCATAGAATATATTACATTTATGTAAAAGTGGTAAATACTCCCAAATGTTCATAAAATATAATTCTAGGACATGGGACACTAGGTATTGTATAATTTATAATTAATATAAATCAGTCTTTGAATTTAACACTTAATTTGTATGATTTAATAATAATTAATTATTAATTTGGTTGAGTTTAAATTATTAAGAAAATATAAATATAAATGTAATATATTTTTAGTAAGGCAATATTATGAGGTGATCTATCCACTACTATCCTGTCATTATGCCTGTCAAACTAAAATGTATCTATATAAAAGTACATATAATATATATATATATATATTAAATACTTACATTTTTTATTTAATTGTTAACAAAAGTGTTTAATTACAATAAATTATAATACAATATATTATTATTGTTGTTGTTGCGGTTGACTGTTGTTGTCATAATTATAATAATTATTAATTATTTTTTAAGTTGGGTGAGTCTTAAATGATTTATTAAAGTAGAAAATATTTTACACCAACGGTTAGGTAAATGCAATAGATATTGTAATTTTTGTATTAATTCAGTAAAATCTACTTTTTGGTAACACTAATCAATAATTATTATTGTATTATATGTTATAAATAATTATAATATGATATATATTGCTTACAAGTTGATGATATCAGGTATGTTTTATATCATAGTTCATTCTACATTCTTTAGAAATGTGTTCCATCTCAATTCAAACCATAAAATTGTCTTATTATTATAACTTTATTTAAATTCTTATAACAATTATTTACTGTCAAGATTACATAAATTTTTTTTTTTTTTATTCGTGTCAGGCGCATAGTGTAACAGTAATAATAATAATGATATAAGTTGTATAGCATAAAATAAACAAATAAATAAATAAAATTAACTTTAAAATAAACATTTCACAATATTTATGAATAAGGTAAAATAGAAAGGTACGTTAATGGTGGATTTATATTATTTCTGCCCAGATGCGGGCTACGTTAATTCCTTGGCTTGTGCCTTTGTGAATGTCTTCTGGGGTGCAGGTTTGGGAGCAAGCTGTGCATGTGATAATGTGTTGCATTGTCTGTACTTCTCCACATATGCACAAGGTGTCTGTGCTGTAACCTCTACGCGGTGTCCCCTAGTAACGGTGTTTTCCAAACACCGGCTAATTCTTCCAAACCCAGGCGCAACCTATCTCTCAGATTACATAAATTAAATTACAAATTAACAAAGAATTAATTAATTTTTACATATTTGGAGATAAAAATGTATAGTAACTGTTTTAAATTACATAAACAATTTATTTTTAATAAAGAATAATTTAAAAGATATACCTAATATATTAAGTATTAGGTACCATGATTATATTTATATAATATTTCATTGATAATCCTTATAGTTTGAAAAAATAATAAACTCATTATATTATATTTAATGATTGTGCCCATGTGATTTTGCATTAGGCACATTCAATTGAACATTAGCACCAAGATTTCTTTTTCTTTTTTTGGTGTTAATTTCACCATTTGCTGGACGACCTGATGGTAGACGTTTACTTCCTTTTGTAACTCTGGGTAATCTCCTTGCAATAGATGTTGGCTGGACTCTAATTTTTGCACCAGGCCTTTTTCTCAAACCAACAGCTGAATTTCCAGCAGTATGTAAAAACGATTGCCACTGTCCTTCGGTTGTTATCTTCTTCAAACGAGACTCTAAAATATTCAACCCTGGAGTGGATGAGCCAAACTTTGAGTCTTTAGATTTGATTAAATCTATAATACAATGTATTGATTTATTTTTTGTCTCTTTATTTTCTATAATTTCAGAATCATTTGGTACATTATTATCTTTATGATGTGAATAATCTGGCTCATTAATATTAGAATAATTTAGAAAATCAGTACTTTCTTTTGGTGCATCAATTTGAGAATAATTATTTACCGATAAAAATGACTGGAAGAAATCTGGTGAGATAGATACATTCCCCTGGGCTAAAATAGCAATTTTGTATCTATCTTTTGGGGTAACTGGAGGGAAACTTTTTGAAATTACATCAAAATGAATATAAACAGCGCACTGATGTTTACAGAATTTACCAAATTTACCAGAAAGGCATGAACAACAACCTCCCATAATGTTTACTTCATAAGTACATGAAGAATCTTTTTCACTCTGTACACAATACTCATATTCTGATTTAGATACTATATGAACTTTTTGTATTGTACTTGCTTTTTTTTATTAATGAATCTAAAAAGATTCTAGCAGTTCTATTTTTAGTGTGTCTACAATTAGCAAAAGCCATTAAGAGCCTACAATAATGATCTTCTAATACTGTGCATGTGAAATCTAATAAAGCTACGACGTTGTATGCTTTTACTCTTGAAAGAACAGTGTCTTTAAAAATTCGAACAGTAATTTCAGAATAGTTGTTTGTGTGATGACCTTTAGTTGATTCATCACGCCACGCCAAACACCATTTGTGTCTTGTTTGCCAATGTTCATTTAAATATCTTGACCATTTTGGAAATTCAGAGTTTTTAATACTATCATTAAAACATTTCTCTGAAGAATCAACTGTATCAGCATATAAAATACCTAGATTGAAAACTCTTCATAATTATTGGTCGCTTCTCTTTCGGTATGCTATTATTTGAGTCCCAGACCCAACGCCAAACCGCCTGACAAACATGGAAAATGCATAGTAAATGGATACTATTCGGCCAGTTGTTTTCAATTGCATTTATTTCAGCGGCAGCATTAACAGTTATAAAGATTTTTGGCCAACCAACACCACCAAAGCAATTTATACCACATTCTTTTAGTAACTGAAATCCAGTGTTATATGCTGAATATGTCTGACCTATTAATTTATTAAATAAGGATCTAAGCTAACTGAAATTAATTTATAGATAGATAAAATTAATTTTTAATATACCTTAATTATTGCTAATGGAACTGCACCTGCAGCACACAGAGTAAGCATAAATGTTATAGAATAATTGTCTGCATCACAGGCAGATGTACTGTCTACAAATACAATGTTACTAGATGACTTTAATGAATGAGCTCGTTGCATAAGTGGGGTAATAATAACTAATGCAAATGGATCTTCCTTGAACTTAACTATTACATTTCTCTCTTTGCATACATCAATCTTTTGTACTATTTTCTAGAAAAAAAAAAACATCATAAGTTATTATATCTTTAGATGCCTAATAGGATTGTATACATTTCAAATCAGAATGAAATAACTTTTTAGCTTTTTTTTAATATAGGTCTATTAGCTTATAATTTCTAACTACAGAAAGAGAAGAAGTCAGCTTTTTTAATTGTTCAAGAAAAATAAAAACAAAAGTTGTATGAAGTTTAATGATATAAGTTTGGAAATTTGGCATTAGTTTTTAATCAATCATGTTATATTAATATACTATATAGATCCATTAGAAAACCCCCAAAGATTTGTATTAATTTATTATTTAATTGATATGTGTCTTCTTTTTTTAATAACTATAAAGCTAACCTAACCTTTTTATAATAAAAAATCTTAAAACCATATTTTTAATACAAGACCAAAGTAAAATATTTTATATATTCACAACATTCAGACATACTCTGAAGATGGAGCATGGATAAATCCAAAATATATTGTTATAACTAATAATAAATTGTCATTGAAATCTTTAACTACTTTCTTAAATTGTTAAATACTAATGAAATATTCAAATATGTATAAAATTACAAAAAATTACCTCAATCAAACCTGATCCAGACCGTGGACCTAAATTTTCCAACCTCCATTCATTGTGCCAATTTTGGACAGTTCTATAAGTTGGATTAATAGATCCATTAGCCAAGACTTCCAGTGAAAAATTTTCTTTTAGTTCTAAAATGCGCTCATGACAATTAATTGCATCAGTTATACCCATATTATCGTTAAAATACTCGAAAAAGGTATTTTTAAGTATCTTATCTGCTGGTAAAAAGCGTAAAGTTTCAGCAGTGTCAATACTATGGTTATGTTTATTTTTAATTCTTATTACACCATATAACCCATCCTGAAAATTAATTTTACTAAATGTATTTAATTAAATAATATGTAAGTAAAATTTTCAAACAAGAGAATTATAATTATAAGTACTTATCAAGGTGGTGAGTATCTTAATAATGTATTTAAATAAGTAATAAGAAAAATATACAAATAACCAAACCTTAATATAGGGATCAACTTTTCGTGTAGAATGAGTATCTAATTTTACCATACATGTTACAGAAGCTAAACAGTTAGCATTTTTTGAGTTCCCTTTTTTATTTTCTTCTCTGGAAACTTTACGAAAGCAGCTATGCTGACATACAAACTTTTTCCTAGAAACAAATAATAAAAACGTAGGTACTAAAGATCTAAACTATAAAAAAATTATAACTCATTTAAAATCAGCATGGTATTGATAAATATTAAATTTATATTCTTGAGTCTTACTGCTTTGTAATTTTTGATTAAAAAAAAAACAAATTTGTTTAAGTATTTTACAGATTTATGATCATACACGAAAAATCAAAAAATACTTATCAGTTACCTATCTACCACAATAAAAAAAAGTATTGTCAAAAAAGTATGTACAAAAAACTTATGTTAATTAGATATTTTTAGATTTATCATCTTTTTTTAATTAGAAAAACCTAACCAGAAAAATATATTACATTTATATTTATATTTTCTTAATAATTTGAACTCAACCAAATTAATAATTAATTATTATTAAATCATACAAATTAAGTGTTAAATTCAAAGACTGACTTATATTATATATTAAAATGTATTGTAAATTATACAATACCTTATGTCCCAGAATTATATTTTATGAACATTTGTGAGTATTTACCACTGTTACATAAATGTAATATAATCTATGATTAGTATAAACTATAATGTAACTATAATATTATACTTACGAACAATTCATTATTTTTCTATATATAAGTATAGCTAATGTTTGTATTAAGATGTATGTATATACCTAAGGGTAGCTGATTGATATTAGTATAATAGCTTTTATATCATATTTTATATATTGTATCGATATTCCATATACTGACAAATGCAAGGTTGCTGTCTTTGATTTTCTTAAGGTGTTGTGGATTAGAGTGTATAATTTATTTATTATCTGTTTATAATCTAATGTTAACTCTAACAGACTGTTATGAATAATATACTTATGAGTGGATTTATTAGGTTATTGATGTTATTAGATGAGGGGGGGATAGTAGAATATTCTATAAAAAATTCTAATTTTATTATATAATATTTATATGTAGATATAGTAGGTAATATAGTATAAATAATAATATTTTCTTAAAAATAGTAAGTATAGATATAACAAACACTTGGAAATAATGATAAAATATACCTATTATAAATATTTAAAAATGGTGTGATAATTATATGTGTATGTATGTGTATGTGTGTGTGTACTAGAGACATACCGACTGGTTAGTGACACTTGTAGGACTAGGTAGGTGGTTATAGATTATAAAATAGTTGTGATAAAATGTATACACATTTCTTTAATAAAGTATTATTGTCGTATACTTCGATAATAATATAATAAATATATTTTTCCACTTCAGTTTACATTATATTATTTCATTTAAGTATATATTTTATATAATATTAACTCCTATAAATAAACAGTTTTAAGGTATAATTTGTGAAAGGATACTGATATTTAGATATACTATATGTTTACAACGTCAATATGTCTAAAGCATTTTATTGACTTTCAAGTTGAAAACGAAATAACGAATTAAAAACTTTATTAGCTTCATTCAAAATCGATTTTAGTATAATTATACAGTGAAACCCCCCTTAACGGACACCTCTAAATAACGGACACCTTCAAATAGCGGACGTTTTTATGGGAGGGGGGGTATTTTCATCACTTTTATATAGGAAAACCTCTAAATAACGGACTCAATTTGATTTTTTGATTTTTATGATTTTTATCGTAAATGTCGAATAATCGTGGAATGTCTCAATAAATATCTATCTAACTATCTTATAATATAATCTGACTACTATTCAATATTATACTATGTAAAATTATAGTTAATCTAATCCATCCGTTATCACGATATTTTAATATATTTTATAGTCCTTAATAGACTGAAAAAAAAAAAATATAATCATCGAAAATGAGATAAATGTTTATCTGAAAACATATTTAATGTTGAAAATTTAGTTATAAAATTACAGTTCGGTTGTTATATATCAGTATGCTCCACCAATATATTAAACTAGTAAGACTAGTATAATATAAGATAAATTAGATTTCGAGGATAGTAGAAAAATATATAATAATTTTAATCATTGACAATATTTTTAATGTAATAGAATATTATACCATAAGATTTTGTGATTATATAATAAGTTTTATAGAAATTGTTAAAAATAAAATAGTTGTAATAAATGTGTTATGTGTATACATTTCTTTAATAAAGTATTATTGTTGAATGCTTCAATAATATAATAAATATATATTTTTCCCACTTCAGTTTACGTTATATTATTTCATTTAAATATATATTTTATATAATCTTAACTCTATATATTTATATATTTATATATACTATATCTTTCATAATATATCGTGACATATTATTATATATATATTATTAAAATATTAGAAAACTTATTCCATCATGTTAATATTAATATAATTTTCATATATTACTCATTATATTATCGTTAATAGCTACACCATTTAATTATCATACTATATTATATTTTTAATTTAGACTACATAGATGATCGTGATATAATAGGTTCAACTAAAAACATATTTAATGTCGGAAATTTAGGGTATAAAATGACGGTTCAGTAGTTGTATATTCCACAGTATACTTCACTAATATATTGCACTAGTAAGACCTACCAAGGCAGACTTACAGTTAATATATACATATAGATATAGATATTACAAATGGTGAAGAGGTGAGCAGAAAACAAGATGAAGACTGAACACAGTGCTGATAAAAGATCGAAGAGGCAATCCGGGGAAAAGTCTGACATGGTAACTTTACGGAATATAATATACGACTATGATGTAATCAATATAATCTTTTATCGAGATGTCTTAAAAACAAAATTATTATTCTTACGAAAACAGTTTATTAATTATGGGGTTCAATATATAAATTATATACATCCTTTAACACAATTAAAATTATCAACCGAACATATTAAAGAATTTAAACCTAATCAAAATTATCGATTGTTACATTTATATAATTCTAATATGTTAATCGAAATTCAAAGATTATTACATCTGAATAAAAGTATGACATTTAAATTTTGTAAAACGTTAGTGACCTCATCATTAACTATGTAGTTATGTGATATTAATTTAATTGAAAATTTGATTGATAATAATTTTCAAGAAAAAGCTCGTATATATGAGACTATTAATCGATGTAGATGTTGTTCATTTTATCATGATATCATTTATACTGAAAACTCTGTAAAAGATTTCAAATGGCGTTATCCATTGCTAACTATTCAACAATGTGAACAAATTATTAATAACTGTTTAATTAAAAAATATTTCTCTAGTGATGGATGAGAGGGGAGGGGGCCCGGCCGAGCACGGTCGCGATAGCAAAGGTGGTATGTATTAGGTATCGATGTGGTGTGGTGGGGGGGGGGGGGGTATGGCGGGGTATATGTATAATGAGGTATAATAATTAACATGTCTTTTTATTTCACTAGTACCTTTACTAGTATAATCGATTTATTATTTAAGTATAATTTTCAAGTTGCAGGTAATGGATGTATAGGTATTATACCTATATTTATATGATGAATATATTTTTAGTGATAGCCATTGATGACAGGGAAGGGGAATGGTGTGACACGCATTAGGTATTGATGGGGTATGGTATATGGTATGATGTACATGGTTGTGTACGTACTTGATAGTAGGCATGCGGATAGGTTAGGAAGATTGGGGGGGGGGGGCACCGACAGGCATTGTCGGGAATTGCCGGGCATGGTCGAGCACGTATGCGAAAACATAGAATTATAGGCTGAGCGGGGTAGTCGGATTCATTGGATTTACTTGCGAAAGATGGGAGGGGGTGGATCCGGTCGGTTACGTACGTGATGTTAGGTGGGATAGATATCCATGCGATAGATGTGAGGTGGGGAGGTGGTGAAGGTATGTATGTGATAGATATGGATGTGATGGGAGTGGTATGGCACGGTAGGGCATGTTCGTGATAGTATAGAGCTATAGGCTGGGCGGGGTATGCAGGGCTGTGAGTGATATGCATTGATGGTAGGGCAGGAGGTACGGTCGGGTACGCAAGTGATAGACATCGATGGGAGAGGAAGGGGTTAGGATAAGAGGGGGAGGGGTAAGGTCGTGTACGTACCTAAGTGATAGACATGGATGAGAGGGGTGGGGCGGGGAAGGTCGGGCACGTTCGTGATAGAGATCGATGAAATGGGGAG
This sequence comes from Nasonovia ribisnigri, assembly GCA_027563435.1. Lineage (NCBI taxonomy): Eukaryota > Metazoa > Arthropoda > Insecta > Hemiptera > Aphididae > Nasonovia > Nasonovia ribisnigri. The sequence continues at coordinate 25,206 of JANEHU010004769.1, forward strand.
GGGAAATGATAAGAGGGGTTAACTTATTCAGATATTCAACATGTATATTTTATGTGTATATATATATTTTTTTTAATTTTGGGGGGGGGTATATGTATGTAATAGGTATAGATGGGAGGGGGAATGTACGGGCATGGCTGGGTATGGATGGGAGGGGGATGGGCCGGGTATGGATGAGAGGGGAGGGGGCACGGACGAGCACGGATAGGAGGGGGTGGGTTCGGTCGCGATAGTATAGAACTATAGGCTAAACGGAGTAGCCAGGATCCGTAGGATTTACGGTGGCACAGAACATACTAAAATATACTACTTACCTATATAGGTATAGTGGTGTGCCGGTATATAATATTGAATATAAATATATTTTTTGTGTTACAAATAGACCGGTGGTAATAATAAAATATGTAATCTTTGACAATTTTAATATCATTATATTATATAGTTTGTTGTACATAACATTATAAGACAGGAATCAAAAAGCAAAATGGTGATAAGGACTATTTTTTTTTAAAATGTTTTTTGTTAAAATGTGTTATATTTTAACAAAATCTTTGTCGTCAATAATTGTCGTGTAGATATTTAATTTATAATAATAATTATTATAGTGTGTATATTATGGAAACCGTATTAGTATTTTATTTTATGTTTGCACGTATTTTTACGTTCTTTCCCTCGATCACCACTCTGATCCTTTTTCCCCATGAGTACCTATATAGTAATGACTTATGACTTATGATCAACTATTATTTATAAGAACGAAGAAAACAAAACAGTAGTTAATAATAACAAAATACATAGTACACTACCATCATCACCACACCACGCACTATTAATAAATAATAATCATTGTAATGAAAGTGCAATTGATTCTTTAATTATATCGTTGTCTTGAATAGTCAGTTCAATTAGCTTAAAACAGCAAACATGAATATTGTATCGCATAAAGTTATACATTTTTTATAAAATAAAAAATATATATACTTTCGAAAAACTAAATCATTTATTATCAAGTGTATAATAATATATGAAGATGATAATGGTATCACGGTGGTGTTACTATACATAAAGCTTTATATATGTTTGCCGATTTTTCAGGAGCAGAAACCAATGTGGTGCAAAAAGTGTGGAATATTAACAGCCATTAAGGATGCCTTTATGGTGAGTACTGATCGTCTGCATAGTATATCGACTCCTCCAATGAAAAGGGAAGTAACTCGAATTTTATCATTTTTCACTTTTTGATGAAATCTGATAACGGATTTTTTTCTCTATCTCCTACGAAAACGGCAGTAACTTTACTATTCCAGAGAGGTTAGAATTCATAATATTAAAATATATTTATAATCTCACATGATAACATTTCCGGTGAAAAAGGACGTATCTTAAGTTACTTCTATTTTTAAATCAACATTCCCCGAAATAATGGAAGTAACTCATTTTTGTATTTTAAATACAATAATTTATTGTTAATTATTTGAATGCATATATTTTTATTTATAGTTTTTAATGATAGCATTGATTATAGTATTGTTATCAGCTAAGTAATAACATAAAATATTAAATAATAATACGATTCATAATCGAATTAAACTCGTAAAATATTTACCCAAGATTAAAGAAGTAACTCGAGTTACTTCTTTATAATAAATGATTTTTCCCAGAAAAAAAGAAGTAACTCGAGTTACTCCCTGAAAAACTTTTTTCCCCCTGAAAAAAGAAGTAACTTACACTTATTCTCCATCAAACATCTACTGTGGAGGTTAAAAAACAACAGAATTATGGTGATAATATTATATTCAAACATACAACAAGAGTACATAAATAAAAATTTAAAAAAAAATCGTTAAAAAATTATAATTAATAGTAATTTAAGTTAAACCTTAAAATAGCTCTACTGAAAAATGATAAAATTCGAGTTACTTCCCTCATTGGAGGAGTCGATATGTACATACTGCACATAAACCTAGACATAATGTAGAAGTAAGTACGTATAATACAATGTAGTGTGTTACACAAATTTAGCCTGAAACCACTCTTAAAATGATTTCTATATAGAACGAACGGTACAAGATTGCGAACCTGGTCGTATGTGGCTAGCCGCAAATATATATTTCAGTATTTATTATTTTAAATATGTAAATTAACTTATGTATGCACATAAAATTACATATTATACTAAAATCTTATACTAAAATCTTCATCGATTTTGCACATACTTTCCAGTGCTCAGGAATGGGTAAGATACCTAATTGAAAAAGTATGTAATAGATAAATGAATTTTCACCTTTAGAATATACAAGGTACAAGTTACAATTATCATATTTTGCGAAAAGATACAGTTAAGTCGATTAAATGTAAAATAAACTTAGGTAAAATGTATTTAATTTAGTATAGGTATGTAGTTATCACTTATTAGTTATATAGGATGATCTATTTAAAATGAAACTTATTATAAGTGTGTTACGTTAGATTAATCATTATTTACATTTACTTGTAATACTAGAACATATAAAGTAGACAAGTGATAATAATATCCTTGTCAGAAACTCAGAAATGTATAGGTAATGAAAACAATTACCTAGGTATACTATAAACGGCGATACGGTGATACTAACACATACACACACAAAACATTCTCTGCGTTCGCCGCTCAATAATAATATTGTTTTTATTATTTTTTTGTTACAAATTCAAAAATAATTTTTACTAAACGACATACGTACAGTATACACAGTAAAGTGCAGGTTGTATAAATTTAATATACTATGGTATAATACCTATATTTAAGTTCAAAAAGGCCACACTTTTATCGCCTAAAAAACACTTATGTGTATTTAAAGGACATTTTTAATACCAACATTTTAATTGACTTAGTTGAAAATTCTATCAGTTGACGTCTAGACCACTTTCTTCCTCTTTTTCCTAATGTGAAAAAATAAAAAATTTAAGTAGGTACCGTCAGAAGATTTGCTTATCAATTATTATGTTACAGATTTTAGATACACTAAAATAATAATAAAAGGAAAAAATGTATCTATTCATTTTTATCTTGTATCTTAACGTATAAATATTTAAAAAATATATTGAATACACTGAAGAAAAAAGTGTCTAGATACGGTCCATCCCTGTACATGGATCTAATTATACTTAAGCAGATGTGGCTAAATAAGTAGATAGAATTTTTATGGGTGATTAGAGGTTGTTCAATAATGTGGTTTTATATATCAAGGGATCTGGGTGGGGATACAGTTCTAAAAATAAAGTATAAGTAGGCATCTCTAAAGTAAAGCTCCTATAGTCCTATAAATAACAGGTATTTTGAAACACACTAAATCATAATATTATATGACATAGCTATAGCAATAAAGGTAACAATCGTGTTCTTTCGACACTTTTTACGGACAAATATTATAAAATATACTGTAGATGAAAATGAACGCATTCATCAAGTCGTCTTCGTCCGCCGCCGCCGCTTCGTCGTCCGCACCCGCGCCTACTAGACAACGGACGTCGCCTCCAGCGTCTCCTTGGACAGACTTAATGATGCCACAGCCACTACCACCACCGCACAGTCCACTTGGTGGTCGTCACCTCCACCATCGTTTTGGTGGTCACCTCCGTCGTCGTCGTCGAATTGGTGGTGGTGGTGGTGTTGATGACGAGTTCAAACATAATATCGTATGACGAACAAATCGTTTGGAAAAAATGATAAGAAAAACGATTACCTATATAATAAATGTACCTACCTATAGCATATTATATTATAATATTATTTTTATTACCATACGTACACGCTCTATTCCTATCTATGTATGAAAACGATTTGCGTTCTGTATAAAATATAATTATAGTAAGTATCTACGCAACTTTAGTACACTATAATATTGTACAATTCATTAAAATTGTATTTGAAAATAAGGCCATAAAGATTTATGTAATACTTTTTTTGTCATTATTTGTTATTATTTTTACTATTAGACAAGACATATATTATATAATTATATACCGTTAACCAATGACCAACTATATAATTATTTTTATTTATTTAGTAGTTTTTAGTACCTAATAGGTTACTAACCAACCTATGTTGATTTGAATAAATAATGCCTACCTAAAAAATGTTGATTTTGAAAAAAAAAAAATTATACTTGTTGAGTGTTGACAAATCTTGCACCAATAGTCTCATTATATGCAAAAGTGTAATAATATTACTAAATACGTTGAATGTGTTTAAAAATAACACTTCAGTGGCACGTCCTCGTAATGAATGTCACATTTAATGTAGGTATATGAAACGATATGTTATAATATTATTGACAACTATTATTAAAATATTTAAATGTTTTTGTATTAATTAATGTCTGTTGTCTATCAGCCAACCCGTTTTTTTAATTCACAGCTGAATACATAATCTGGTATAATATAATATTTTATTTAAATATGGATATTTTCCAATATTCCATAAGATAATAATAATATTGACATAAACGTACAATAAATAAAGTCAATTTCCCACGGCGGAAGTTTGCTCGTGGCTCGTAGCTTGTATAGGCAGGTTAGCAGGTACCTATCATAGACGCATTTTTCTTACATTATGGGCTATATGGTTACTGGTTAGTAATTTACCGAAATCGGTTGTGCTATCGTTTGATTATCCTGAGTTAATTTCCCGAGACGTGTATTTTCTTTTTTTTAACCAGAATTTTTATCGAAATAGAATTTTATCCGGGTTACTACTTTATAATACCTATCCGATCGATACCTGAATACGATTATTAACAAATATTATGTTTCACAGTAAGAATCATCTAATAACAAGAATCACATTTCTTCCTCGAAGCTCGGGTGGCAATAAAAGAGAGACAAGTAATTATAATATTTATAACGCCGTTTAATAATCGACACAGAAAACTTAGTTAAATTACACCGAACATTGAACACAAAAGTTCTAGTTCTATATAGTGTCCAGTGTACGATTAACTAGAACTTACCCGTACAATAACTAGTTAATGAGACTAACTGTGAGTACTAGCAGGTAGTATTATATCTTAAACAGAGATGCGAAGTAAACGCTGTGGAGGCGTGTATGCCCCCATCGAGTAATGTACATTTTTCTGTATTTATTTATAAGCCTTGGCCGGCATAATATCGCTTAAATAAATAATATATATGGTTATTACATACATTAGGTATGTAAGTGATATTATTATTAAACCGTTCTGTACCACCCCGTGACATTATATGAAACCCTAGGATATCCCTCACTACCTATAATCGAACATTAATCGAGTTATCATCATATTTTCTATAATCATATACCGTTAAATTAATAATCAGATACATAGTTAGAAGATAACACATACATAAATATAGTATATACATATATATTTAATGATGAACTTTGAATTTTTTCATAGAATAATCTACTATTTTACTACTAGAGTTTTACCATTTTACCATAAGCTTTGAAATATATATATTATTTAACCTTAAATTATTTTCCCCTAAATTCATAGTTTTATAATATTTATAAAATACTTTACACTTAAAAGCTATGAGTAGTACAATACCGTATTACTCGTATTAATACTCGAGCAATTCATTTACATATTATGTTTAAATATATATCAAATACTATCACCTTCAACATTCATAACGTGGTTTTATATGAAATTTTCAGTTGTTTAAAATCGATGCGTGTAAATGTATAAAACATTATTACTACCTAACTATATTATTACGATCATGTAGCATATATCATTACATGTTCTCGTGTAACCTTTGATTTCACTAACGTCATACGTGACATATATATTAGTATACTTCATATTTAGGTGTAAGTGTAATATATAACTGATTCTCACTAACTATGTAATTTCTAATAGTTTTTCGTATGCGATTACATACATTTACAATGTTATTCTTTTAATCATCATAACACAACCCTATTAGCACTATGAATTATGATGATAGTAGTTATGTGCCCATCGTTGTTTTTAATGAGGTAAAGTCGAATGGTTTTTAATGATAGAAACAAGTGTCATAAACCTACCACCCATCTCATATAGGAATATGTATAATACGTCTTTGAAGTAGGGTATTTTGAATCGCTTAAATACAGTCGGTAACGATACATTTATTATCAGTCATCTACCGTTTACTAAGAAGCAATTGAGAAGAATCAGAA
>JANEHU010004770.1:0-23196 GCA_027563435.1 Nasonovia ribisnigri
TTAAACCAAAATTGTATAAATATTGTAACTTAATGTTAAATAATAATTTTTTTTTAAATAAATAAATATTTTATTAGAATTTCTAATTATTTTTTAAATACTTATTAAAAATTTGTTCAGAACTTATTAAATATTTAAACACCGAAATTTAATAAATATTGTATTTAAATTTAATTTACATTTCTAAATACTAGCAGTGTTTAGCTATTTTTAAATAAGGATTAAATATATTTAATATGTGTGTATATAAAATATAAATATGCAGTAAGAAACAAGTTAAACATTATTTGGATACAAGTTTGATAATTTAAGATATATAAATCCAAACATCCAGTAATAAAAATAAAACTGTCGGAATATCATCTATTATATCCAATTATGGAAAATATTATTTCATATAGTATAATTTGTCCATCAAAATTATACAAACATTTTTATAGCTGATTTTTTATACTATAGTATACAATATTTCACACATAATATTATATTGTATAATATAGGTACATAGTGTTTTTATGGGGTATGTATAATATATTTATACACAACTATATAAATATAATAATAATGTATACATATGAATAAGGGCAGGAATAAGTATTAGAACAACATAGAACAATAAATATTTTATTAAATGAAACTCTTTATTAAATTTTTTTTTTTTTAAAAAAAACATACATGAAAGTTTAACTGCAAATTATAATAGTTTTAATCTCAAAGCTAAATTATAAATAAAAAAAAAATCCCTTAATTTTTAAAAGCTGCTTATTGTTATCCAACGACCGCCATTATTGTTTGATGATCTGAAAACAAATTATCATAAATTAAAATTTATAAAATTCCTTTTTCAAAGACCATAGATTTCATAGATAATAATTCTTCAGAATAGCCAAATCATTAAAAATATGTTAATAAAACTACTGTTAGCAATTTTTTTACAGCTCTTATGTGATCAACAAATTCTGTCTTCAATTTGTTATAATAATTTATAATATTTGCATATTTTAAATACATCAGTATTATAAAGTATTATCTTATAGTCTTAGTCGAATCACTGTTAACCAACGTAATAATTGGCTGGGGTGGTGCATGCAATTCAAACCTTAAACAACTTCAAACCACTCAAAACAACATATTAAGAAGTATATTAAATACAAATAAATACTTGATAATAATATAAACTTATACTCAGAGTTACTAACAATAAAAAAACTCTTCATTAAAACAGCACAGTGATCTATTCAATTACAAATAATTTAAATAAGCCATTACAAATAATTTAAATAAGCCATTAAAACATAATTTTAATACTCAATATAAATTTAATAGCGTCATTGTCTCTAGAACTCGCAAAACCACCACCCAAACTTCTTTTTTCTTTTATAAACAACATATTTGATAAACTATTCCCCTAACATTTCACCATCTGCATTTTAAAGACTTTAAACTACCAAAATGGTTACTTTAGCATGTTGCAGACTGTATATACTATTATCCTAGAAATCTGTCATATTTAAAGCTTTTTATATTCTACTGTTAAATCATTAATTATTAGACTGTATTTTATTTTACAATATTTTTGGCTGCTAGAAATGACATTTATTTCTACAGTACCTATATGTATTATAAATAATAAATAAGTTAGTTATGAGATCTCATGAGCCCCCACATAAACCTACTCAGTCATATATTTTTGAAAGAATAAATAATAAAAAACATAGTGATGGAGTTTAGTTAAAATTGTAAAAATATATCCTATATACTAACTTACTATTATTTATTTTTTTTGTTGAATGGTGCTTGTGCCAAGTTATATTTTATCCTTTCTTCTACTTCATCTACTGATGCATTTTTGCATAATTTGTTACTTTTTTTAATAGAATCTGAAAAATAATAGGTACTTTTATTGTATTTATAATAAATTATATATATATTTCAAATGCATATGCAACATAAAATCTTAAAACCGCATTTCATCTAATTTTAATAAATTTATAATCTAAGACAAAATGCTACAAGCGCTTTATAAAAATAATTAGTTTTTATGTTATAATTTTTTGAATATTAATATTGTGGGTTAATAATTAACAAATAGCTCTTATATTACAGAAGAATATATAATCAACATGATATATAATTAACATTCAATAAATATGTATACACACAACTTACCAAAAATAACAGCGCATACAAACAAATTGTTAAATTTGTTTTTTCCCTTCTTTCCGGTGTAGGAATATTGAGACATAAGATCATCAGTAAATAATTTATTCATAATCTGTTTTACCATTAATCTCAAATTTTTTCCTCCCGTACAAGATAATTCATTAATCTAATCAAGAATTTAATAAATATTAAATAATTTTAAACTTTATCATATAAATTATGGTAAAATTATTTAATTACCAATTTGTTACGAAAACATTTGTCCCCAGAAATTTTATCTTCGAGTGTATTGAGATCTGTTATATTATCAATAGGTAATGGGCATTCTGTTAAATCATTGAAAAGACTTTCCGTTAAAGTTTCAGAATTGCTGTAGTTGTTCTCAGCTGCGTTTTCAATTTTTTTTAGTATTTCTGCTTGACCAGATTCTAAATATCTTACTTCACTAGTTAAGTAGGTAAGCATACGTAATACCTGCTTTTGAAAACCTAAAAATTAAAAATATTAAATAATATTATATAATTATTTAAATAGTATTTTCAATCAAATAAATGTTTTAAATAAAATAAAAAATAACAGTTAATACATAAGAATACATTTAACAGTATGTTTATCAAGATAATATGAGATGTGTATGTATACAGAGTGTATACCAACAACATTTAACAAATGCAATATATTTATTAGAATATAATATTTTTGAACTTTGTTATTTAATAGGTAATTTTAGTAAATACATGAGTTTTTAATTTATTAAAGTCTCAATAAAATTAAAATGTAAAAACAAAGAGATTCAACAGTTACATTTTGTAGATTTCATTTTCAGAAATAGTTGTTGTGGTGTTTTAAAATGTTTATTCAAGTATTGATAAAATATAAGTGTAGTTTATAAATTATTATATTTTAATTAACCATACCATTTGAATAGTGTTGAGGAGTATCTTCTGTTACTATGCTGCGGGTTAAACCAGCGTGTTCTACCTCATAACTTTTTTTTTTTTTGAAAGAATTAGATTGCGAGGATGATAACTCCTCATCCGATTTCTTTGAGTTGGAAAATAATTCTCGCACTACAGTTTGTTTGTTATCTAAAAAACATTAAATCAAATCAATTTTTTTTAAATTCAAACTATAAATTTATAAACACATTACTATTGGCATTTATTTTTGAACTTAATGAACCACTTTGTTGTTTACTACCAAATGAACTCAAATTTTCAGGTGTGTCTTTGGACGACGGATTTTTTTTCAATAGAGGCTCACTATTATCTAAATCATATATTTTACAATAATTTAATGAATATAGTATATACTATACTATAAATATATATACATTTGATAACAAAAGCTCATTACATTCTTTGTTTCTTTTTGAGGATGAAGATTCAATGTAACTGCACTGTTTTTCACTTAACGGTTTCAAAGTTTCGTTGGTTGGCCACTGTTTCATAAAGCGAGAACCTCTATTAGTATCTAAAATTTTTTTTTAAAAATACCGTTATGTATTAGATGGGTAAAGTAAATATAAAATACAAACAAGAAAAATACTAATATACGGTAGTGCAATAATATACAGTATCAAATTATTAGTAAAAAATTGTTAAATTTTAATCATTCACTAAAATGCTAATTCATTCAAATAATAATATAGGTACCTTCAGAATTGTTATTAGCTCGATTATCCTGCAACTTTAATGGTGACCAACCATTTTCCTTTTTCCTATGGTTCCATTTGATAGTTTTATCTGATGGACACTTGACTACTGGTGGTGGACAGTTTGATCCCTTATTATACATCAATATATTTTCAGAATCTATATTTATAATACAATATAGTTATTATCAGAATATAAGAAAAACTATTTTGATGAATTAGATTTATATAATTGCTATTATTCCAAGATGACAAAACAATAATAAAGTATAATATCACATTACCATTAACAGCAACAGGTACATCTAAGATTGTTGGCGATGAAGAACGATCATTTAAATGTTCATAGTTAATCATAGAAGTAGTACTTAACTTAGATTTTTTATACTGCAAATCTTCATTATCAGAATCTATAAAATAAATTAAAATCAAATGATCATATTAAAATAAGCATTGACTGGTATATTATTATATTTCATACATTATCATTGATTAATTTATGATACATGGACTAAACAATTTAAATTAATATATGAAAATAAGTTATAATAACCTAGGTATTGTGAATTTTTTACCTAAAAACAATGGGCAAGAATTCGTAGATGAAGTAGGAGAATTCATAATTTCTTTTTGGCGTTTTCTACCAATGCTATCTGCTGTTTCTTCTGTAGATGACAAATCGGACATGATCATAGCTTTTTTAGTTTTATTTTTAGCTTCAACTAATGAATCTACAATAACAATAGTGTTATCCTTAAATAATATGAATTAAATAAATACATTTAATACAATAGCATATCTACACTAATATATATAAATACAAAAAATAGTAGGTGTCTATTTAATATCGGTCTAACATGAACAATTAATAGGAATACCCATAATATAATATTTACCAATGCCTTTGTATAATTCTCTGCTTTTTAAATAAATAAATTCAATTTCATTAGGCATACATTTTTTTTCAATCAGCCTTGAAGCTGATTTTTGTTTTATAGGCCAAGCACAAGTACCATGCTTTTTGTCCACCCAATGTCCTGGGACCGTTTCAACCGTGTTGTCATCCAAAAAATGAACAATAGAATATGGCATATTACAAGTAATATACAAAATACACACAACTACACAAGTTAGGTGTCCTAAAATATATACAATAAAGATTTTTAATATAACTAAACTAAACTGTAACAAAACAAAGTTATTAGAATACATAAATAAAACTGTTTTTTAAATCATATTTAATACCGAATGAGTATCATTATTTATTTTGAAAGCCTATTAAATAATTTACTGCACAAATAAACATTTATATACATAATAAACATATTAATAATTTAATGAATGTAGGATTGGAAATGCAATTCGTTTATTATTGTGAAAATTGAATACTATATATTTTTGAAACAAGTGATCTATAGTAATAGGTACAATATTTTCTGACAAATTAGAAACATATGCTACTCCCAGTTTTAAACTATTAATCGGTTTGTCATATAAGGGTTCAATACCATTGAATAACTTGGCAACAAAAAAATGTATTCCTGTATTATGATTACAACAAATATTTAAGACTTTATAAATATGTAATTTCCCTTCTTTTGAAAAGCCAATAAAACAATCTGTAATGGAGTTAGTTTTAATTTTAATATCATTGATTATAACAATTCGGAATTGTGAAGTAATATTGCCCAATAATGGCCCATTATTATGAGGTTTCTTATACTCAATAGAATAAGGAAATAAATTAGATACTATAGTAGGTTTATTACTAAACTCAAGAAGTTCTTGGTATCGTTTAATGACTTGTTCCAAAGGTTTTTGATGTTTACGAACCATTTTTTTTATGCACTTCATATAGTTTTCAAAAGGAAAACAAGATGATTCATCTAAAGAACCAAATTTTTTGTAGTCATCAACAATATGAAGAAGCGTACGTTGTGCGACATAAATTTCTGTCCATAAATTATACCAAATTTTTTAACAAAATACGACAATAGTTTTTCTACAAATTCAACAAGTTCATCACTGCTATTTTTAACTAAAAGAATCCTAAAGCAAATATGCAAATGCATGAAATGTAAATAGCATTCATTGTTAAGAACATATTTTAGGACTATAGGACCAATATAAAGAAGAAATAGTCTAAATTCAGTGGCTTTCCATCTAAGAACTTCGTTTAACCCTCTGGGCAATCTAGAAAAGTCAGAAGTCATGGAAGATTTTAGAAACAACAAATTATCTGATATTTCTTGTACTTTTCGGTTTTGTAAGCGAACAGAAATAGGTGATCCTTTTATATTTCCTAACCACAACATGATTAATTTCTTAACTACCCCTAAACAAGTTAAGTGCATATAATCCAAACTTAAGCTATATACCTACCATATCAATTTCTGGCAGCTCCGTCAAAATAGATACACTTTCAGTTACATGATACTCTTCGTGTATACGATTGATGAAATCCAAATGAGTTTTTTTAATAAATGCACTATCTGGAAAACATACCCTATTATCTAAATAGATTCCTTCAACATTACACCTAGTACACGAATAGAAACCATTGTGACCTTTGGTTTTTAAAATATAGCTTTTCGCGGGGTCATCACAGCAAAAAAGTTCAATCACAACTTTTTTAGTACCATGTGGGGTTTTAAAACCGATTTTATATAGATCCTTAAATTCATTAATCATGTCTTTTAAAAATATATTACTATCATGCGGTTTTTCTTTACCCCAATATAAACCAATTAAAAATATTTTAGGTTTTCCAGAAAAATTATGTACATATCCTAAAATAGGCCAAAAACTGCTTTGAGAACTCTTTGTCAATGGTAAGCCATCAATACCAATAACAATTTTGATTGTTTCATCATAAAATTGAAGCCAGTCACCCAAACTTTTTAAACCAATTTTTGCACCAAAATAATAATATATACCTGGTGTAATAACTTGGACTTGCTTAGTATCAATATGTTTGTTAGTTTTAAGAATGGTTCTAGCATCCTCAGGAAAAAAAATAAAACATTTATGTTTTTTCAAAGTTTTTAATAAAGCAGAAACAGCTACATTAGTTATGTTATATGAAACCGCCCAGTGACACAAAATTTTTAAAATAGGATCTCTATCATCTGTAAAATATTCTGCCGAGATGGTTTCATCTTTATCGTTAGAGTCAGAGGAACTTACAAGTGATATGAACTCATCTTCAACAGTTTCAAGTATACTAGAAGTATTACAAGATAAATGTGTAACATCTGTACTTTCATCAATTAAAAGGCTACTGAGTTCAATTGAATCACTTATATTATTTACAACACTATTATTAGGTACAATTAATTTATCTATAGTATTTTGAGCTTCTGAAATATTATCAAAATGTACAGAATTCTGATTTAGATTTTCAATATACACATTAGTAACCTCTATGTCTTCCAAAAACCTTTTACGTTTTGTGGATTTATTAGGATGTAATGACATTATTAAAAATGTATTTATTACCTAGATAATAATATTAAGTTTGAATTAAAACTTTCAAAACTAATAATGATACCTAGGTACTCATGTTAAAATGGATAAATATGATAAAATAACATTAAAAAATAATAATGCACTTTAATGCACCATTATGTAGGAAAAATTACTAAAATTATATTATTATAATTACCAACTAGTATGAACAATGACTTGAATACCTAGTTGAATATTTTGAATATTGAACAATTTGCAGTTATATTATAAAATATATTATGGTATATACCTATAGGAACCTATAAACAAATAAAAAAGAACAATACAATTAGAATAAATAGGTACCTAGATGAGAGTATGAGACTATGTTAGTAATTTAAAATGGTATCTAATTTAATTTGGTAATCATAAATAAAAATAAAATGTTAGTAATAAGCATATAGATGCATAGATACTTTCGTTATATGTGATCTATGTCAAATTGTATTATCTACCGACTACCACGCGTTTAGGTATCGATCAGTCTATATATTATGTCCACCAAGTCAACAGCATCGTGATTAATCTTTATCCCAGTCATGATTATTTTTTATATTATATAATAACATAGGAAAGTAATAAGAAATAATTAGTTTGTTATATTTTCAAAAAAATATAGTAAGTGTGTGATTTTATAACCTATTTAGATATATTATTATATTGAATAACGTTTTACAAGATTTTAATGATTTTATACATGATTCACCTACCTACCTAGTTAGGTATATGTAATATAATCTACCCAAGTGGCAAAGCATAATATAATATATTATAATATAGTTTTAAAATAGTTCTAAAATAGTACATACCTGTGTGTAAATTGATGTAACACTGTTGAGTCTTTCACTAAACAAAATTGTACGGTAAGACGCAATAAACGGTAGTTATAACAATTGTATGTCTCCGCGAGTCCACCAAACGGCCAAAGGATATTATATTAATTTATATACCATATAGGTACGTACACGATGATACGTCAGTACCATACACAACACACCGCAACGAGCTCAACGGCCAACGAGTCGATCATGTGGAAGAGCAGGACTTTGTCTATGATTATTTATGTAGTATCTATGTAATATCGTTAACTCGTTCACACTCATAGATATATAAAACAATTGTTTTATATATCTATGTTCACACTTGCAAATAAAATTGTACAGTAAAACGCAACTAAACGCACTAAAACGCAATAAACAGTATAAAATAATTTTAGTGTCTCAGGACTCGGCAGTTTGCAATAGACAACAGTGCAGTTAGTGCGACAGCTACAACAGCAATTCCGTCGGCGGCGGTAGTAGCTGAATGATCGATACCGGCCGCGTATTTCCGAACCCTAACTGAGCTGGGGCACTAGTGCCCGAATCCGGTTAGACTCCGTAGTGCGGGTCTTCGCTAAATTCCCTAACTGATTTAGGGTACACTATTAAATATTCGTTTACAAAGCATACTTTTGTACCTATTGGGCTTGTACATACATTGGTACAATATATTATGTCGTCGGTAAATATTTTTCGTACCTAACTTAGTATTTTTAATGAATATAAATAAGTATAATAAATAATTTATACGATGCGATTTATGCTATACCTATATTACCTAGTCAATTACATAATCATACATTACATTATTTACAATATTGTTATTTATTTACATTTTATGTTTGTAAGTCAGCATATTTTTGTACCTACCTATTGTACCTATTAGGCTTGTACCTAGTGCGATATCTTATCTTCAATATTTCTAGCTAGATTTCTTTTAGTATTTCTGGACGTTAATGATACTAATTTCCAACATATAAAGTAGGTAGATATACTGTCAGTCTTATCGATAAACTTTTCCTATCCAAGCTATCTTTAAGTGTCTATACAATTTTTTTTTTAATCGAAGACAGTGTCCAGTGTGCCGTGCCATATTCCACATATTGTAACACATTTACCGTTTACATTGTTGGAAATTATAGTTTGTAATATTTATAATGGATTATATCAAATCAGTTTTTAATGCAATCGATGAAAGTGTTTTTATTGAAAATATTGATTTCTCTAGCAATGAAAGCTATAAAGTAGTTTTAAAAACGAAAATTGATCCAGATGTTAATAGTTTGTACAGTGCTAATTGTGACAGTTGGGTTCGTAAATTTTCTGAACACACGAAAACAAATTGGATTGTATACAAAACTCATCCAAATTACAAAAAAATTGAATACCGTAAGGAATACGTCTGTCAACATTCCTTGAAAAATAAATCCATACATGCAGAATCCAATGCAACACGAGTACGCAACAAAAATTGTACAGCTAGTATTGATATTCTTATTCGAAAGAAGACGAAAAAAACGTTAAGCGATACTAATATGAAGAACGGATTGAATTCTAATGTCCATGTAAGTACCTACATATGTAATCCGTAGCAATTAATAAAATATAAAGAAAATATTGCTAAATTTCAATAAAAAAAAACGTTGTTTTGCAACGATATTTGCAAAATATTTAAGTTTATTGGATTCTTTAAAATAAAAATTATATATTATTTTATAAAATAAATGATTAATTTACTTTTGATTCATAACTAGAAATCTTGTTTTTTTTCTTCAAAAATTCAAATCTTTTGTATATAATGTTTAATTTATTTTTATAGATAACTTTCGAACATACTCACAGAATTCATGTCGCTGAGGCATATAGTTTCCTTCGTGTTTCAAAAAGTGTTCAAAATAATTTTAAACAATACTTTTCAGAAGGTAATACAGCATAATATAGCATAAAATGTTATTATCATTGATAAATTCAATAGAAAACTATAAAAAGGTATAATAATGTATAGGAATGACGCCAGCGGGAGCAAAACAAATGCACGAGGTACAATTGATATCAGCTGAAGAAAGTATGGATGTTGTTAAAATATCAGCGAATGCTCAATGTAATCCTACTGAAAGACAAGTTTACATGATGTATGATACTTGGAGGTAAACATTATTGTTATTATAATACTATGTATACCTAGTGTGTTCTACTATAGAAGATGTGTTTTTTAACAGATTTTTCTAAGTGTTTTTTTTTGAAGTGTCATTAAAAAATGTTGGGTGCCCAAAACAACTTGAAAATTATCTTATAAGTTTTTCTTATTGTAGTTAAAAAAAATTAATAATTAATTTTTACAAAATCGCGTTACGATAATGATTTATCCTCGAATGATTTTCAATGTTTGTTATTAATCAAAAAGTATTAATCGTAAATACGTAAATACAAAAAAAAAATTAAAAAAAAAAAATATAAAAAAAAAAAAATATATTTATATATAAATAAATATCGTAAATACATTTCACTAGTTATTTAGATTGGCATTTTCTTTACATAATTTAATTTTCAAAATATTTCGATTATTTTAAGGCTAATTTATAGGCATTTGAAATATTCGTTTTTGTTTAGTTTTTTTTTTAATAAATATCGATAAAATTTTTAATTTTTTAATTTTTAAATTTATTATTAATAAAAATATAAATATAATATGATTTTTTCTAAAATGTTATTTCGTGTTTGTAACTTAAGGAATGAACATTTTGGTACACGTGCTGTAGAATCAGTCTTGGGTAAAATACTTTTTAAATTTTGAATAAATACTCGAATACTCAGGAAAAATAGTATTCCGAATATGTATTCGAATACATCATAAAAATAGTATTCTGAATAAAGTATTTAGAATACTATAAAAATATTCCAAATACTTTTAAAATATTTTTTTTTTTAGATATTAATAAAATTATAACTGCTTTGGGGGAACTATAGCCAATGCTTAAATATATAATATATTGTTTGTAAATTAAAATTATAATATACCTAACTATAACTATTTATGATTTACAATATTATATTATAATATTTATTAATAATTATCTGCAATATTATTATCTTCTACGAATAATATTAATTATATTATCAAAGCATAAAATCTTTCATCAGGACAGGCACAGTTGAAAACAATACATACTAAATTAGGTAAAAAGTATTTATTTAAACAAAATATTAAAATATTTTCAAATTAAATGTTTGTTACATTTTAGCATTAATGTTTTTTCGAAGTTTTCATCTGTCATTTCCTGTTCCAAAGGTAGAGTTAATTTCGATTTATTTTTTGACCAATCAAAAAAATTATTTGTATCGTCACTGTCTGACGATTCACATTCCAATAAATTTTGTTGCTCAAACATTTCTAAACATGAGTGCTTAAACAATGATAAAGCTGTATCTTTTTTATCGCTATTATTAAGCCAAGCCGTTTTGAAGTATGGATGAGAAAGTGTAGCAGACAATAAAAATGGATCTCTGACCTGTTTATTATAACGTTTTTCTACACTATTCTTAAGACAAATAACCAGAAAATCGCAAAAAATTAATTTTTTTTCCGATAGTATATCATCATATTTTTGTTTGAGTGATGTGATAGATGGAAATAAGTAACCAAAATACATATGTTTTTCCCCTTGCAATACATCTAGACACACACACAGAGGCTCCATTACTAGTAAATACTCCTCCAAAAATTCTATATCGGTTTTAGAAAAACGATTAACTGTAAGGGCATCACATATCTTGTAAAATTTAGAAGGGCTCTTTTTAAAATGAATAATAAGAAATTTTATAGCATCAAACCAGGAATTCCAACGGGTATCATTAGGAGTTTTTAAGTATACATCCAAATTGGTTTTCACTATGTCAGCCATTTGACTAGAACGATTCTGTTTGTTCCAAATAGCTTGACATTTTGCAAATGTTAGTCTGCTTTGCTTTTTATATGCTCCCAATAAACATCTGTTGGTTACATTTTTGTCATCATTACCTTTTAAAGGCTTTTCAATGTCCTGAAAAAAAGAAATATGAAATAAGAATTAATTTATAATATATATATAAATGTAGCTTACAGCTGTAGCGATTAAATTGAGGGTGTGTGAAGCATATCGGTGATGTTTGGGCAAATTATACAGTAAGGTGTCTTCCCAATTAGAATTGCTTTGTTGGTTTAAACTAAATTCTTCATTATTTAGAACTTCAGAAATTGGTATACTAGAAAACTCAATGTCTTCTTCATCTTCTTGTTCTTCTTCAATATTACTTTCCCCATTATTGTCATGTACATTTTCCTCTTCGTTAATTTCTTCCAAAGAACTAAGTATTTCTTTTTCTTTTTGGTTATTATAAACAGCTTGAACCTCTGAAGATTGACTAAACATTCTGAAAATAATTCACATTTTTATCATCAAACATACCAATAGGAACCGTAATTATTATTTATTATATATAATTAATAGGTATACAGTATACTAATCAAAGTTTTATAAATAATAATTGAATTCAGCATTTATTCAGCATCAAAACTTAGTTGACCAGTTATTTTAAAATACAAGTACAAATTTGAATTATAATATTCTAGTTTATAAAAAACTATTTCAAATTAAGCTATCTATTTTAAGTGAGTAACTTTTTATTAGTTTAAGTTACATCTTACCAGTCTTACCTGGGCGCCTAGTTAATTATAAAAATATATGATATCGTAAATCATAGGCAATAGGTATTATTGCTATTAGCTTGGTATTAGCCATTAGGTATGCATTTATAAAAAGAATTTCTGAAATTACTTTTGCAATTTTGTATACAACATTTAGATTAGTAAAACCATAATTTTAGAATACCTAATGGCTAACATAGCCACATAGGTTATAAAAATAATATATTTTTAGTAAAAAACACTGAACAAAACTTACTGGAAACTTTTGACAAAATTTGATCCGTTATCAGTAGTTGTACTACTGTATATGTACTACTGTACTACTATATATGACTTTATCACTAATATTAAAGTACAAATATACTGATTCCATTTCTTTAGCTAATATATCGTACGTATGACTACCCTTTATTCTTTTAATGGCCAACAAACAAGATACTCTTTCAAGAGTTTTTGGATTAATCCAATGGCATGTCAACCCTAAATATGACCTGAAAAAAACATTTTATATATAAGTTTATAATATTATTAATGTATTAATATATTATTAATTTATTAATATACATAATTATTTTAATGCCACACCTTTTAAAAATAGACCAACAATCAGGTGTTGTGGTCAAATATTCGACTTTGGAAAATGCATCTTTCATTGTAAGTATTAGATTTTCATGTTGAACAGTTATATTTTTCATCAATGTTTTCCTTGTTAATACATGACAACCATTATATCCAACTGTTATCAATTTTTTAAAGTCTTCATGCTCCACTAAATTAAATGGCAATGAAGCATTAATGACTAGATTTTGAATCATCAAATTTAACTCCTCTAAAATATGAATATTTATAAACAATTAAAACTATATAATTTTACAGCAGTAGTAAAAAATAAGCAACAAACACAATGACAAATAAATATAAAATTAAAAAATTAAAATCACAACATTAATGAATGTTAGTCTGATTTAAAAATGAGTTAAACGTTTACTATACAAATAAATTACCCAATTTATAAATGTGAAAATAATAATTAATAGAGTTAGCTAAAAACTTAACTTCATAAAAAAAACTTTAAATTGACTAACACAGTCATGCCCTAAATTATCACAGATATTTTTATAAGGATTCTTAAAAAAAAACCTGAACCTGGTTCATTTAACCAAACTTTTAGAATAATTGTATTAATGGACTCTACCTCGGTAGTATACTTCCGAAAATATTAAGTTACAGGCAAAGGGTAAAATATTTTGTAATCAACAATTTAAAACTAAAATTTGACTTACTTTGAGATGTCAAAGTATTTTTTCTAGAAAAATCTAATATAGTAGTAACTTTTGATTTCTTTTCTTTCACCAAATTTAAGCTCTTATTTGTTTCTTCTGTAACATAATCACTTGTTCTCTTCAATTTGGTTTGAGTCTCGACAGTCTCGTCATTTTTCGAAGTCCAAACATTTTTATGTTGCATCTAAAATAAATTGGGTAACCTCTCTATATTTTTTAGGTATTAGGTAATAGGTATTATATACCTAATATATTATACAATGCTCCGAAAATAATCTGTTTAAACTTTTATTATAATTATAATAATAGTAGGACAAAGATACAAAGTATTAATCGTTGGAATAAGTACTTACTTCTAAATGTTTTAACAGATTTGAACATGTCCTTGTGTCTGCTGTTAATAATTTAGTTGATACACAATATTTACAACGAACCAAATATTTTTGGTATGATTCAAAATCTTCTTTTAATTTTACAATTTTAAATATATTTTCATATTTAATCCAAGGAAGATGGTATTCACTATTTACACTATTTAAAGTTTTATCTGCCATAATTGTGAACTCGCAAATTAATGATTTAACACGTTGAAAACAAAAATACGTAAAATAGTGTATAACAATAAATTAATAATATACTATGTCAATATAATGTGTGATGTGTCACTGTCGCACTTCATTCTGCATTTCTAAATGGCTTATTGGCTTTTCATAGACCATAGACCTTAGACCATAGTTAGTATGGGTACACTACAGAGACGTCAGAGACAGACGTTCAGTCACAGTAGATAAAATATAAAAGATAAGCAATACGGCTATACCCATTAGCCTTTAATATACAAATTTATTTATAGCATTCTTGTTATTGCAATCGGTATCGCTGATCGGTAACCACTAATCAGTAAACACTAAACATGATATAAACCAATACCGGTCATAATTTTATTATTGTATGAATATATGATATTAAATATTGATAGATGTTATCAAATATCGATAACTGAATTACCTACAAATTTGAAATTTCCAACAAAAATTATACGTTTTCTATTTTTCGTTTTAAATTGTATAACCAAAATCCTAAAAAATATATTGTTATACTATTAAAGTATTCCGAATATAGTATTTGGAATACTTTCGAAGGTATTCTGAATACTGCGTAAAATACTTTTAGGAAAAGTATTTTCAAAAGTATTCTGAATACCTAAATAGTATTCCGAATACTGTATTCGGAATACTTTATTCGGAATACTACCCAAGACTGTGTAGAATCCATGGCAGATGTACTAAGGTCAAAAAAAAAGTTATTTGATGAAAATGGTATAAACGTTATGGTGAGTGAGAATCCTTTTATCGTGACTGTAGTAACGCCAATTATGAAAAGAGCTAATCAAGAAAAAAGTTCCGGTGAAATAATATTTATTGATAGTAGTGGATCTTGCGATCAAAGTGGTTCGTGCGTGACATTTGTTTTTGGCTCAACAAAAGCTGGTGGAATTCCTCTTGGTTGTATTATACATCAGTTACAAACGCAAGAAAATTATACACTTGGTTTTGCACAGTTAAAGTCAGTATTAGGTCCTACTGCATTTGGAGGAAGAGGAGAACCCCTTGTTATAATGACTGATGATAGCTCTGCCGAGAGAAATGCATTAAAATCAGTTTTTCCTCACTCAAATTTACTTCTGTGCATTTTTCACGTCCTTCAGGCTATGTGGCGTTGGTTATGGGACTCTAAACATGAAATCGCTAATCAAGACCGAAAACATTTAATGAAACTTTTCCGCAGTGTTGCTTATGCAGATAATGAAGAAAATTTAGTAGAAATGGTAGACATATTAATGAATATATTTATTATACTTATTTATATTCATTAAAAATACTAAGTTAGGTACGAAAAATATTTACCGACGACATAATATATTGTACCAATGTATGTACAAGCCCAATAGGTACAAAAGTATGCTTTGTAAACGAATATTTAATAGTGTACCCTAAATCAGTTAGGGAATTTAGCGAAGACCCGCACTACGGAGTCTAACCGGATTCGGGCACTAGTGCCCCAGCTCAGTTAGGGTTCGGGAATACGCGTCCCGGTTAGTGGATAATTATGAAGTGACCAAATAGGCTGCGCATTATAGTTCGGTGCAATATTTAACTGAGGTACCGGGTTTTGTTTTTTCATAATTTGTTGCATTTCCATATCTTGGACGATATTAAAAATTTTAGACTTGGCCAAGTTTAAAAAATATGGGTCGAATGTCTTCATTGTGCTCCCAATGCCTAATAAAAATGCATCCACTGGATCGGATGTCTTTTTCTCTTCATTCTTTTTGGTTTCCAATAAGTACTTCATCACCGTTGATGAGGCTGTTTCCGCAGTTTTTTTAAGATTTCCAGAGGTTTTAGAATTTTTTTTATGAAATACTTGATTGTTACCTAAGCTTTCTACGGGTACTGATGTTTGACCTGTTGATTCGTTCAAATATTGAGATGTGGATTGATGTTCATACTCTTCTTCTCCTTCTCCTTCTCCTTCTGTTCCACTCTCTTCGGTACCAAAACTAGATATTGTGGGTCTTTCTTGAAAGTAAGGTGTTAAAAAACTTAATTGTTCCTCAAATTTATACTTAAGAATTTTTTTAGCTGCCTGACCAGATGTAGTTTTTTTTTTATTTGTAATTTTACGATATTGGTCACGAATGTTTATCCATCTTGCTTTACAAGCTGAAGCTAAAAAAATGTTTATTATTTGTTAGACTTATACCTGAAGTTTAAAATTTTACATTAGGTACAATATCTTCTAGTAAAAAAATACACATCGTAAAATCCATAGGTTGGCATTAACTATAGTTAAAAAGTTATTTTTTTTTTTTAGCTTTTTAACTTAACTAGTCTGCAGTAAATTTTTTAATTTAATATTAAAAAAAAGGGCGGGTAAGTGTATGTCGCTCTGCTGTACAGTAGGTTACAAGTGAGTCACTGTAATGGATTGTGTTAGATTTTAATCCAATGATATAATATCATTGAATAAGAAAAACGATTCTGAGCGAAGACGGTCAGTCAGTCTATAATATCTTACTAAGTCTAAATGTATTTGATGATATTATTGTGAATAAAGTAATTAATTTTAGTATTATAGGCATTAGTATTTACTATAGTTGGTTAAATTCATTTTTCTCAAAAAAATTATATTTTAAAATGCCATTGCGTGTATATAAAATATAACAATATATTCTAAAAGTTTCATATACCAACAAATAATATTTTTAAATTATATCAAAATAACTAAAATCATTATTCTTGGTTTAAATATGAAATTTTGTCTAAATTTGAAATTAAAATGTCTGTAAAAAATAAATGTGTTGATATATTTTTTAGATTTTTTGGTTACAGTATGATTTATTTATGAGAATTTTTGTTTTAAATTTTCAACACTTAGTTATAAAAACTGAACATTTTATAATTTTTTAATTACAATGATTTATAATTTTCGAGATTTTGACAAATTTTGTCAAAATTCGAACTTTAAATGCTTATAAAAAAAAATCGTGCGTATGTATTTTTAAAAATGTTCAACTGATATTGTAACAATATGTTATAAAGCTTTTTGGCCCACCAAATAAAATTTTATTGACAATTATAAAAAAAAAAACTAAAAAAATTAAAAACTAAAAATGTCTGTAAACAGCTCAAAACAAATCAAAATATTTTCAAAATTGAATGGTGTATAGAAAATGAGAAAATAAACATTTAGTGAAATTTTCATGCATCTACAATTATTCGTTTTTGAATTACAACCAAATAAGAAAAACGCTATCGATCGAGTGAATATCCTATGTTGTAAAATTATGAACTTAAAACACTCATAAAAATTTATTTTTAATTGCTTTTAGATATTTTATTTTTGATAAAAGTAGAAAAACTTACGTTAAGTCTTGTGTTAAAATTTAAAACCTTAGATTTAAAAAAAAAAATTTTTATGAATTTTTAACTCTAAATAATTTTCAAATTTTCGTCCTTTTTACGTATTTTGTCAAAATTTCAACTTTGAATGCTTAGATAAAAAAATTGTGACTACAGATTTTTAATATTTTTCATGTGCCTTTGAAACAATATATTAGGAGCATTCTATAAAATTTTCAAGAATTTTTAACGAATAAATAAAATGTTATTGGAAATTTAAAATGTCTGTAAACAGCTCAAAATAAGTCAAAATATTTTGAAAACGGTATGGTATATAGAAACTGCCTATATAAACATTCAGTAAAAATTTCATGTATTTACCGTCATTTTTTTTTGACTTACACCAAAAACCAAAATTGATTTTATCGAAAATCAATGTTGCGTAAAAATTCCCGTTTTTTCCTTAATTTTCCATTTGTTTTTCACGGTACTTTTGAAAACTACTGGAAAATGTTTACTTTTGACCCCCCAAAATACCAACTAGATTCACTTTCCTATCAGAAAAGGTACTATTGAAGAAAATCTAAGCACTTTTACTGTCCCAAAACGTGATGACACACAAAAAAAAAAAAATAAATAAAAAAAAAAATTTAAAAAAAAACACACATCATTGTAAAACCAATACATTCATCGCTTCGCTCAGAATCTAAAATGTATAGATTTGAAATGTGTACAATTTTGATAAGAAAGGATCAACATTCATTTTATTATAATAAAATGATTGAGCTATCAAGCTATGTATGGTAAACTAAATTTAAAAGCAAACTCATTATTCGTTAATATCTAATATAGGTAGGTAGGTATCTAAAGAAATGCAGATTATAAAAGTTAGCAGTTTAATAAATGCCTAATGAAAACATACTTCACAATTTAAACTTAGTGAACATTATTCGTACAAGAGTTTCAATTGATTTGTGCAAATAACCTTGTAAAATATAACTACAATCTATACAGAAGTCTTTAAAAAGTTATATCAATATGACAATATAGGTACCAACTAATTGTTTAAAACACTCGCAATACTTTTATTTGCAATAAGTTATATACTCTCAATACAATATGATTATGATTGCCATTTTAAACTTGCAGAATTTTAGTCCATGACAGAGGTTTAAATTAGGTAAATCGTCTTCAAAAATTGTATTGGTACAATACACTATTAAATGCGACCAATGTTTAAACAAATTAGTAGAAAATAATTATAAGGCATTCATAAGCACTCAAAATGGTTGCTTTTGTATGAATAACCTTGTAAAATATTACTGCATTAAAGTTTAAGTCAAAAAGTTATAAATTCTACAATTTTATTAACACAAACCAACAAAAAACAATACATGCAAATATTTATTAAGTAAATTATTGCTCATGAGTCAGGAATTAAAGTAAAATAATATTAAATATATTAGCAAATCTAGATATTTAGGTGCTGAAATATGCTGAATTGTTCCACTTTATAGTAAAAATACATATATCATCAGACATCACAATGACACAAAAGTATGAATAATATGGAGAATATAATTTCATAAAAAAAATGATGTCACGTTTGAATTCTTAGGAATAATGACTTTTAGAGAAATTAAACATTGCTTTTTCATAATAATTTACCATACATAACATTAAACTTTTTAAAGAAAATTAATAATATCCAATAAAATGTTTAGTTTAAATTTATGGGCCAAATAAAAATGAAATAAACAAAGAATACACATAGCATTGTGATGAAAAAGTGAATTTGAAATTCAAAATCCTAAATAGGTATAAATGAACAATGTCTTTTAGAGAAATTGAAGAATATTTGAGAATAATGATAACTATGGAATTTAAAAATTATCTTATTCGAAATGATTCAACTTGTCTACATTACAAGAATCTTAAAAATATTTTAATTGTTTAGAAATAATTACTCATGAGTCACGAGTCAGGAATTAAAGTAAAATAATGTTAAATAGGTATATTAGAAAATCTAGATACTGTTAGGAGCCAGTGACCCGGAACAGTAATAGTTGATAGGAGCCAGTGACCCAAAACAACAGTATTAATGTATAACTAACATAGGGGGTGCGTCCGAAGGACAAGGCATGCAAAACAACCATTCTAGGAAGTAAAGGGCAACCGGTAAAACACGATATATGCAAATACCAAGAAAACAAGAAAACAAGAAAACAAGAACTATTATTCTATTTAGACAGCCGAAATATAATATATATATATATATATTATTATGTGTATAAGAATATATGCGCAAATATCTAATCTGCGAATACCGGATTACAAGGACAACACTGACAGGAAAGCGTGGGCATAAGCATTCTGAGAATAGACAAGCATCCGGCACGTGCGAGAACCCGGATGCGCGCTATCGGTGGCTGGGGGGAGACCAACGGGATATATAAGGGACCCCGAAACAGCCTGTATTTTAGACGTGATCTGACCAAGCTACTCTGAGCACCTTCTCGTCACTCTACTCCACGATTAAACTGGACTTAGAAATATTTCCATTAATCATAAATTGTACTTAGAATATTTTTGTTACATTTAATATTTTACGAATAAACGTTCAGTGTTTGAATAAATAAATTACATTCAGTAGAAATACAATCTGTCTACGATTATTTTACAATTGAGTCAAGTCTTTGACCATTTCATCTGGTAACCTCGCGAGTTGGCTACTATATTGTGGCACAGCCGAGTTCAAGTACAAGGAACTGGCTGGGGCTTACTACATCTGGCGCAGTCGGGAACGAGGCCCTACACAGGAATCCAGGTCAAGTTGAGGATTCCGCGGAGGCAGTCCATCAAGGATCACTGTTGGGAGGATTGATCACCTTTTCAACGACTCCGGGGCATAACAAGAATCTACGAGAGCGACTCAGCGAGGCACGAACAACTGAAGTAGACATGAGTAGACAATGGGTAGCAGAGGCAGCAACTGCGTAAGTTTGAAAAAATTGATGATAAATATTAAGAATTGTAGCTTGGGGTCACGTTTCCGTTAGATTAAGGATACTAACGTTAAATAAAATACTGTATTTTTTTTTTGGTGAAGGAATATTATTTTTATAGACGTATATAAATAATACATAAAAAAAAAAAAAAAGAATAAATAATTGGTTGAATAAAAGTGAATAAAAAGGAATATATGTTTGAAAAATAATTGAGATTAAATAAATGAAGTTATAAGAAAGAATTAAATAAAAGGGATTTGTTTTAAATAATTGTGAAGGATAAATAAATAGAAAAAAGAGGTTATAAAGGAAATAAATTGTTGATGGAATAATAAAAGAAGAATAAAAGTTGATAAATATATGAATTGAGATATATATTGAGAATAAAATATTGTGAGATTTAAGTGAATAAATAATTGGTTATTGAGAATATTGAGTAAAGAATTTTTTTGTGTTAAGGCAAAGTGGTAAGCCTTATGTGTTGAATAAAAACATTTGAGAAATAAATGTGTTGAATAAAAGTTATTGAGAATTATATGTGATAAATAAAAGTTATTGAGAATTGAATTGATGAATAAAAGTTATTGAGAATTAAATTGATGAATAAAAGTTATGAGAAAATAATTGTGTTGAATATAATATATGGAGTATTATAGTGTTGAATAAAATAATTGAGATAAAATTGATATAGGCAAAGAGTAAGTCCTTACGTGTTGTTTAATTGAATTTATGGACAGATAGGTCCTAAATTACAAAATAAAGATTATTGTGGAATTTATTGAGAGGTGTGCACACAGAATATTTAGAAACATATTGATGTTTATGGAAAAATTATATGAGTTTATATTGAAAGAAATTTGAGATTATATACGGAACTTGGGATTCCAGAGTGAAAATAAAGTTAGGGCATGCCTAGAATAAGTATATTTTATAAAATAAAATAATACGTAAATAATTGGTTATAAGAAATTAAATAGAATAAGTATATTGGTTAAAAGTGATTATTTAGAATAAATAGGAAAAGTTATAAAGGTGTTAATATAAGTGATAATTATTGTAAAGAATTTTGGGAGTAGCTAACCGAAAATAATACATAATTTTCAATCACGGAATAATGGTTGTAATAGTGGAATAAAGGTGTCGCTGTAGTGCGAGCTTGTATAACGTATAAACGACGCGGAATAATATACGTAAATAATAAATAAAATTTATTATTTGATTTATGAAAGAATATAGGAATATAGATATTTTTTTTTTGTCGTAAGGAATAAATAGTTGTAAGAATAAATAAAAAGTGTATTACTGTTGGTAAATACATAAGGGATTATTTTTTTTGGAATAACGGAAAAAATATTTTAATTTAAGTTAAATATATTTTAATGAGGAAATTATATTTATGAATAACGATTCAGGTAGTTCTGCGAATGAATCAGTAGGCGAAAATAGTACACAGGATAAAGGGGTACAGGTAAACGATAAAAAAGAAGAAATAAAAACTGACGCGTTAATTGATTTAAATACTGACGAATCGTGTGAAAATTCGCCAGAATCTAGTAAACAAAAATATTTGGAAGAACTAAGGGAGAAGGAGTTACTAGATAAAACACTTGAACCTGATATTAGAGAATCTAAGAGGGCAGGTTTACGATCCGATCCTACTGTAAAGCACGTACAGTTAGAATCAGCAGTTAAAAAGAGCGTAGAAAAAATAGAAAGAAAAATTAAAATGGACGTTGATAAATGGAGTAGCATAATACCAATATGCGTTGGTTCAAAAAATGTGGCGGAATTTATAAACACTTGCGAAATAGCAATTAAAGAAGTAACGTCTGCGGATAGACCGTTACTGTTAAAAATAATAAATTCGAAATTGGCAGGTAATGCTTTAGAAGCATGTAAATATAGGGAAACAGATACGTGGGAAAGTATAAAATCTATTTTACAGGGAGCATTTGAACATAGAGTTTCGGAGAGAGCACTAACAATAGGGTTAAGTTGTGCGAGAATGGCTCCTGGGGAAAGTGTAACGAAGTTTGCTAGTAGAATCGAAGAAATGTATTATAAATTATGTAAGGCCAGTACAGCAGAACTGGACGACGGCGAAGCGAAAGGGGTAAAGCGACAAAATAAAAAGATCACGATGGTAGTATTTATTAACGGGTTACCAGAGC
>JANEHU010004772.1:0-68278 GCA_027563435.1 Nasonovia ribisnigri
CAACGTTTTTATTACAACATAAACCTACTGCACGAGTATGCCGCCAAACATAATAAATACCTACCTGTGTACTTTTTGACGGTGAGTTGTGTTATGTTTTGTATGTCGACAACGGTCCAATGCGTGTACCTACTTTTACAATATGGAAATTACTTTACATAGGGTAGCGCTAATTTGCATTTCATCTGTTTATTCTACGACATGTAATTATTAAATTTAATGACAATAAGTATAGTGTCTCCGTTAGTATACTAATTATACTTTACCATACTATACTATACTGACTAGGTACGGCATTCTTGAAAACTAAAAGCCTGAATTTACATTCGACTTCATATATTGATATAATTTCACATAACTTGAACAATAGTGTTAATGGTGTTATTGCATATTAAACACATTGATACCGTTGACTGAACCAAATAATTATTTTGATTCCTACATTTCTTTATACTATACCATAAATGTTTTACATCTTAATATTACTACTACACAAAGTTATCCTAGAATAGCTCTCTACTAACTAGCTCTCTCTCCTTTATTTGTAAATTGTGTATGTACAAGATAGTTTTTTTATCATTTCACATGTGTTATTCTCAGTAGTGTTAAGATTATTTCAATACCTTCTCATACTTTATTTTTATATAAGTACATTTTGTACACTGTACAATGTACAATTTATAGTAGATACTTACATTTATTATTATTATTATAAATAATACTTATTATTGGTTAGGCTGGCCAGAGATTAGATTTTGGTTTAGGTAATTTTAAATGTTACCCAAAATAACAAAATACTTGAACGTTTTCTTACACGGTTCTCAATATTACTTAATATTACTTAATAACAAAATATTATGTACACTGTTTTAGACCCTGCACTACAGCACAACAGCAACATGTTTTACTTAGCAAAAGTCACTACCTACAAAGTCTTTTACTATCTCAATACTACTACAATGTCAATTTTAGGTGGTTACATACATTCAGCAGTACTTATTATATTGCATTAAGGTTAGGTTAGGCAGAACTTAGAAAAAATTACTACAGCATTATTAATTGTACAGTGCTCATAGTGTGGCCTCCAATGACTACGAGTAGTAATTACAGTTAGTCATGCCTCTCTGTATT
The DNA here is from genome assembly GCA_027563435.1 of Nasonovia ribisnigri. Classification (NCBI taxonomy): domain Eukaryota; kingdom Metazoa; phylum Arthropoda; class Insecta; order Hemiptera; family Aphididae; genus Nasonovia; species Nasonovia ribisnigri. The sequence goes on from JANEHU010004772.1 coordinate 1,132, forward strand.
TTAAATTTACTTTTAATATAAGCATTCATAATGATTTCTTATACACTTTTTAATTATTCCCTATCCTACAAAATACAAAACATACATTAACCTACAAACTGCACATTTGTATAAAACTTACTCATTAACCAAGCAATATAAATACTATACTATAACGGTTAATAGAACTATACTAACATTATATGACTAGGAACAACTGTATTTATTTTGTTTTATTACTATCGGTTATTAGCAATGTGTAATTATCATACTTCACACACCCCTCCGACGACAGTGAGTAATGTCTAACCTATGGTTACATTACTTACGTACTCAATCTTCACTTAGCCCATTATAGTTGCACATAATTCACATTACACATTATAGTTACACATAATCTACATATCTACATAACTTTATCTAACCGACACGAGATTATAAATATGTATGAATACACAACCGATTAAAGTCCTGTATAAATTACACTCTTTTTTTCGTTATCACTGTTTTTTTATTCTTATTCTTTGAAAAATACCTTGAACAACATTGCTGTTCGAAAACAAATAATTATTTTGATACCTATACTTATTGTTGTTATTGTTACTGCAAAACCTATTATTGAACCTAACCTAACACAATTCTATAATTTATATGTTTATATTATTAAATATTCTTTATTGAAATACGATTAAATGTTCTTCTTTAAAAAGTTAAAAGTTCTGTATTTTAAACTGTAAGCCCATTCATACTGGATACACCGTGCAAGTTACAGTACAACTCATTGTATTTTAACTTTCATTATAGGTACTTAAACATTTTCTTACACAGTTCTCAATATTACTACTATACACATCTAGGCCGACACTCCTTTATTTGTAAGTTGTGTACTAGACAGGTATTTTATCATTTCACATGTGGTACTCTGAACAATGTCTATATCGATTATCATATACTTTACATTGCAATTAATTTATTATATACAGGCATGGCTTAGATTTAGGCGGAGTTACAGAGTTAAGAGCGCAATACATTTCATCCTGAGAAAAATTATAAATATGTATGAATAAATACATATATCAATTAAACGTTCTTGTGTGAATTTTTTAATTGCACTGATGTTATTTAGGTTGAGTGATATAGTTATTGTTACAGTTGGTTATGACTAGGTATATTTTTATAACGACATAGATACACAATCTTATAATGATAATATATTCTTTGCCAAGACTACATTTCACTGTGCTTATAAGTTGAGTGAAAGTAATAAGATACATTCTACTATAAGTATTTAGTTATTATTAAAGTTGGCAAAATCATACAAAATCATACACTGATATACCTATTATATTACACTAACTCCGGGTTAAACTATAATAGTTATATTATGCAGTGGGAATAAATGTGTACCTACTCTAAACTCGACCTAACTTTTAGGTGGTTGGAGGAAACGTTCAGGTGGAGGAGGTGGAAGTGGTCGATGTCCAGATAGAGTGGGTGGAGGACGTGGAAGTGGTCGAAGTCCAGATGGAGGTGGTGGAGGGAGTGGAAGTGGTCGTAGTCCAGATGGATGGTGGAGAGGACGTGGAAGTGGTCGACGAGTTGCAGCCAGAAGTCGACGAAGAGGTCAGTACATATGTCAGACTTATAAAAAAATCAAAAATAACTCTCATTGTAAATCGCAGGTTGGACCAATTCCCGTGGGTATTCCGATCGATGAACCCAGAGTGCGTGCGCCAACGATTGACCGGCCGGCGGGCGTGACACACCCGCTTCCAGAACGTCACTACGTGGGCGCGTTGACTGCCGTTTGCCGGCACTGTGATGCACGCCACTTTTCCAGCGAGCGTACGACAATGGGTCACTTCTCCACGTGTTGTAATAACGGTCAAGTGGCCGCCGTAGGGCAACACGCTTTGTTGCCAGCCCCATATTTACTCATGAATTTGTTGATTGATGATTCGCAAGATGGCCGTAGATTTCGAGCGGACATTCGTCGGTACAACAACGCTCTGGCATTCGCTGCGTTTAGCAGTGACGCAAACGACAGGCGATTGCCAGGGCGAGGGCCGCGGACGATGTGTGTCCACGGCCAGACGTATCAGAGGACCAATAATGACGTGGCCGTTGACCGGATCGATGCGAGATACTGTCAGTTGTATTTCATCGAGTCCGGAGAGGCCAACAGACGCCGAGTCGATATGGCCCGGCATGAACTGTCCGAGGTTGTGATTGGACTCTTGGACGGTTTGCTGCGGGACCTAAATCCGTATGCAATGGCTTTTATGTAAGAAAACTTAAACATAAACTATTGTATTTACTAACACTAGGCATATGAATTTGCCCCTTAGAGTAAATACTTTTTACAGATACATTTCTTAGAATATGAAAAAAAAAAATAAAATATTTTTCACGCTGTATCAAATAAACTAATAGTTAACTATGTTAATTACACTGCAGTAATCCGATATTACATTGACATTAGAGTATTAGACTCCCATCCGCTACCGATATAGAGTTTTTATTTGGATATTTTAAATATTTCCAAACAAACAGTTAAATTTAATTTATAGCACCTCCTTTAACCTAATCTATGAAAACTTAATTAATACTCAAACAATGTAGTAAACAATTGTTATTGTTATTAAATTTAAATAAATCCTTAAGTTCTACTACAAAATATTATATAGGTAAACTTATTAGCTAAGGCACTTGATTATGTAAAATAACACATTCGTTGTTAAGACTACACTAACTATGAATTACTCAACCTACTACAGTCATCACTGAATGATATATCATTAAATATTACACAGGGCTCGGACGTTTATGTCTTAACATATTATTTCAGAATTATACCAAAATGTTCTATTTTACCTTTGTATATAATAATATTATTGTAATTGTATTGCACTCTTCCAATATAGAATGATGATTTAAGATATTGTGTGTGGTCCTCGGAATTGCTACTATAAATATATTGATATAGACTTGCATTAAGACTTATTAAAATTAGACTTGCAATTTATTACATTGTTGTTATTGAGACATCCAATCATTAAAATAATAATAAAATAAAATATAAAAACATCCAAATTTAATTTTATATCATTCAGTAATTTAACTCTATACCGGTAGCAGAGTAAGAGTGTAATCAACACGTCAAAAAACACGTCAATAGACATGTATGAAAGTACTAATAAAACATCATTATGACATCGCAAGGTTGATTAATTCATATTCCCATTTTCTATGTACCCATATACTTTAAATACACACAAAAATAAGCTTATTACACTGTCCTCACTCACACACACATTTATAATGTATAATAATAATAATAATATATATATATATGTTAATTATACTCTTATTATATTACATTTCAACGAATTCCTTTACTTAAAATATACTATTTCCTATTGATCAATACAATCGATTTAGTTCTAAGTAATATATAATTCATATGGTCAATACTATCACAGCTCCACTTATCTCAGACCAACTTCGCAATTACAATTCACAGTTATTTGTACACTGGTATGTGTTTAATATATGAATATATTAACATGTCTATATTTTTTCCAGGAATATGCGTGCGGTGTGGCTGGCAGAAAGAGACCTAGCCGACGCAGATGCCGCTGGTGTGCGACCTAGGCCAGTCACTATGCATTTCGTCGAAGACAGGGCCCGGGATCGTGGGAGAAACAACCTGCCTACCGCCAATGAAGTCGCGGCAGTGTTCGTAGGTGAGGACGGTCGTCCTCCCAGAAACATCAATCTGGTCATCTACGACACGAACCAAATCAACCCGCAACACAGGATGCAAAATATACCAGCGGGTTAGTTAATAAATATTTCATAGAACTTTTCTACACACACACACATAATATTATAATAGATGTCACAATTTACACAGAATATTATAACCGTTAGTAATAAAGAGTAAAAATTACACACCCCATCATATAAATTTAAAACTATACAATGCACTTTTTGGAATTTCATTAGGTACCTCATAAAGTCATAACTAATATGTAGACCGACCTTAACCCTCTCACTTATGCAGTTATACTTTTTAAATTAACAGTTTAAATTCATTATATTTATGTGATAAAAGAAAAGCCATTATACTATAATATATACATTTCATACAGCATGGATCAACAAATTACCTAGGTTAGGTTAGGTTAGTATGTAATAGCTATAGTATTGAAGTATGTAGTAATTTAAATTAAATCACCATTCATTTATTTATTTTTCATTAACTAAGAGTCTAAGAGTTATGTATGTAAACAAAGGTTTTACTATATGTTGTACCTATATGATATGTAGACATAAATTAACATTTTATTATGTACTTCTACAGAGAGTTAATAGGTTGTCTACATTAGTACTCCCTGGTACATACATAATAGTGATAGATTGTCATTATAGGTATTACGTTCAAAATTATTACTATTATAAGTATAAAACAATATTTTATGCCTGTGTATTTTTTAAAAGAGTGTCCAGTGTGTATGAATTATTTTACTCACTATTTACAACCTATCACATGTCCATTAGTTATATTAAGTTTTTATAGGTTTTTAGAGCAGTGTATACAATCACCAATACATTTTATGTTTTTTTATTTTATTTAATTAAATACACCATTCATACATTCATTTATTTGTAATAATTACCACCAAGTGTCTAAGAGTTTTGTAATTATATATAATATGTAGGTTGCACTATTTGTTCACTTATAGTTAAAGTATAGAGTAGTTTCAAAAATTAGTTCTTAGGTTTGATTAAATATTTAAATTCGCTTTACTTCAACATAAATTAAATTATTATATTGTAAAAAATGTAATGCTGTAAAAAAATAAACTTAATTGAGTTAAATCAGACCTCATAGGTATAATAATAATAATAATAATTATAACACCAAACGTTATCATCTATTAATCCAGTCCGTATATTGTTAGCCATCTTATCAAAATATATCATCGTATTCGTTTTCAGTTTCGTCAACTCCAGGTACGTCAGCCCTCCAGAAGCCATCTGGCGATTGTTTGCTTACAAATTGCACGACAAAAGTCATACGGTCGTCAGACTTCCCGTTCACCTGGAAGGTAGGCAGAACGTGTACTTTGCGCCGGGACAAGCAGAAGAACGCATACAGAATCAAGCTCTACGTCGAACGAAACTCACGGAGTTTTTCGCGCTCAACGCAACCAGCGCGGTGGCTCGACAATACCTGTACCACGAAATACCGACGCATTACACCTGGCACGCACAACGCAGATGGTCGCCGCGCCAGAGACGGACGGCAAACGAAACGTTGGCTCGGATGTACATAGTCAACCCACTGGACCGGGACCGTTTCCACTTGCGACTGCTACTTCTGAACCGAAAAGGCCCTCAGTCCTTTCAAGACATAAGGACGGTGGACGGGGTCGTTCACGAAACATTCACGGCGGCTGCCGTCGCACTGGGATTATTAGAAGACGACCGGGCGTGGCGGGATTGCTTGACGGAATCGGCGACGTTGGACACACCGCGGCAACTGCGGTATCTGTTCGTCACGATACTGGTGTTCTGCGATCCTTCAAACCCGCTGGCGTTGTACGAGGCCAACGAAGCAAACCTCATGGAGGACTTCAACCACCGTCTCCAAGACGTCGACCGCGCGAGGGCTGCGTGTCTCGCGGCCATCGAGGATCTACTTCGTGTGCACCGAAAGTCGCCGGGCGACTACGGTTTGCCCCTCGCCGACCCCCGTCTACTGGAACCGCTGCAGGACGACGCGCTGTTCCGAGCAATAGACGCGGCGGCACGGTGGGCCCCACAAGTAGACGCCTTGAACGCCGAGCAGCGAACGGTGTACGACCGCGTGATGGCGGCCGTCGACGACCCACGCGAGGTGTCGAACACTTTCTTCGTCGACGGACCCGGAGGTACCGGGAAAACGACGCTGTACGGATGCCTGATATGGTCTCTTCGACACGGACAACCCACGCGCGAGGTGTTGTGCGTGGCGTTCACCGGCATCGCGGCGTCGCTCATGGACGGCGGCAAGACGGTGCACTCGACGTTCGGACTGCCGTTCGGTACGCTGACCGAAGACTCGACGTCCACCGTCAGCATGCAGTGCGAGCGAGCGCGGAAGATACGCGACGCCGCGCTCATCGTCTGGGACGAAGCTCCCATGTCGCCGGGACTCCAACTGACGTTGGTGGACCGCCTGCTCAGGGACGTCATGGTATCGGAATTACCGTTCGGCGGTAAGGCCGTGCTGTTCGCCGGCGACTTCAGACAGATATTGCCCGTGGTCCGAAGGGGGACGAGAGCCGACATCGTCATGTCGTCGATCAAGCACAACGGTCTCTGGCGCGTCATGGAGCGCTTCAATCTGGTGCAGAACATGCGCGCGGACAACGACGCGGACTTTGCGACTTGGCTGCTTCAACTCGGCAACGGCCTGCTGCCCGCGGTCGACGGCGTTCCGAACACCGTGGAAATACCGCGGGAAATGGTGTGCGACGTCGACGATTTGGTCGATTTCGTGTATCCGCGGCAAATGTCGTTGGCCGACGTCCACGAGTACGCTCGGAGAATCGTCCTGTGTCCCACCAACGAGGACTGCAGAGGTGTCAACAGGGACGTGCTGGAGCGCGTCGACGGTGCTCAGAGGAGCTACACCGCCGTGGACACCATGGTGGCGGACGATCCCGACGAAGTGGCCACTTTCCCCACGGAGTTTCTCAACAGTTTGGAACCGGACGGCCTGCCGCCGTACCGGCTGACTTTGAAGGTGGGATGCATCGTGATGCTGCTCAGAAATCTCGATCCGAAGAGACGGCTGTGCAACGGTACGAGATTGGTGGTCACCGAACTGCGGCACCACCATTTCAAGGCGAGAGTGTTGGGCTGCGATGCACGAGACGAAGACATCGTCCTGCCCAAGATACCGCTCACGTCCAGCGGTGAGGACGACCTGCCCATCTCGCTGTGGCGCCTTCAGTTCCCGGTAAGGCTGTCGTTCGCCATGACCATCAACCAGTCGCAGGATCAGACGTTCGACAGGGTAGGTTTGCTACTGCCGTCGCCCGTGTTCACGCACGGGCAACTGTACGTAGCGTTTTCCAGGGTGAGAGACGCACAATCCGCGAGGGTCGGCATGTACGGCGATGACCACGGGCGATTTGTCACCAAGAACATCGTGTACAGGGAAGTTCTGTAATGCAATAAGTGTTGACAATGGTAAGTATAATTCTAATCTAGGTGACGCTAGACTATCAAGTCTAGGTAACGCTCAATGATCAAGTCTATGTGACGCTCCATGATCAAGTCTAGCGTCAAGCTAGATGTTCAAGTCTATGTGACACTCGATGTTCAAGTCTAGGTGACGCTAGACTATCAAGTATAGGTGACGCTCAATGATCAAGTCTATGTGACGCTCCATGATTAAGTCTAGCGTCAAGCTAGATGTTCAAGTCTATGTGACACTCGATGTTCAAGTCTAGGTGACGCTAGACTATCAAGTATAGGTGACACTCAATGATCAAGTCTATGTGACGCTCCATGATCAAGTCTAGCGTCAAGCTAGATGTTCAAGTCTATGTGACACTCGATGTTCAAGTCTAGGTGACGCTAGACTATCAAGTCTAGGTGACGCTAGACTATCAAGTCTAGGTGACGCTAGACTATCAAGTCTAGGTGACACTCAATGATCAAGTCTATGTGACGCTCCATGATCAAGTCTAGCGTCAATCTAGGTGATGCGGAGAGAAAGTTTGACAACCTCCACGTGGTCTCTCTGGATGCGAATACTCAAAGGTGTATTCGTAACTAATGTCAAACGGTTTGTTAGGATTTGAAAAATAATATTTACAATATTGTACGATCACACATACATTTGTCAATAATATATTTATTTATACCTACTTCAAAATACATGCTCAATGTCATGAAATGTAAAAAAGCGTTTAAATAATATTATGTAACTTTGTAACGTTAATTTAAATTATTAAACCTTTCTATATGTTTTGTTTATATTCAACTTCCAATTATTATCATAATAATAATTAATATCATAATTGTTATTGATGTCTGTATGAGTAACTTTTATACTATGATATTATGTAACTTTTTAAATTTGTTTTTACTTTTACTTATATAACATTAACTTTGCTATTTACGTCTGAACGAATACATTTTTATAATAATCTACTACATATCTGTTAGTGTAATTATTATTGATTTGAATAAGATCTTTTAAACATATTATATTATGTAACTATTTACATTTTGTTTTTTACAATGTAACCATCAATTGTTATTATAATTAATTATAAGTGTAATATAATTTAATATGTTTATACTTTTATGTCTATGCCAATAACTTTTAAACACAATTTGCAATTTATGTCTGAACGAATAACTTTTAATAAATATCTGTTATTATAATATTATTCACAATCCCATACTGTCATTGTAATTATATTTGTTATTATACTATGCTATTTTGGAACTTTTTACATTTGTTATGTACCGTATAATATAATTTGGTTTTCAACCACTAATTGTTGTTATTATAATACATTAATTGTATTATAGAATTAATAACTAGCTCTCTATAACTTTGCTATTCATGTCTATGAATAACTTTTAATAACAATCTAAAATCTGTTTTGATTTGTTTTACATATATTATTATTGTCCACCAGTTGTCATTAGAATGTGTTTGTATTATATGATACCTTTAATCACTATTATGCCTATGTCAAGAACTTTCAAACACAATTTGTGATTTATGTCTGTTTGTATAACTTTAAATAATAGTCCAAATATCTGTTAGTAGAATTAGACTGTATTGTTATTACTGTGATACGTAACGTTTTAATTGTCTCATCACTTTTACCTTATTATTATTACCTATCTATTATATATACTATTATATTTGACACAATTCAATACTATATTACTGTATTTTCTGGTAATTTGTAAATAATTTGTAACGTCTATGTAAGAATAAAAATATATTGCAAGGCGACTCGTGACTTATATTTAATAGCCTGACCCAACCTAACATTTTATTTGTATCGGCACCGTATTATAATGATATACATCAATATTGGTTGGTATTTATCTATGTTCTTTGTATTCACTGCCCTTTTGTTGTGATACACATCTAACAATGGCCTAAACTATTTAAATACAAAATTAAACAAATAAACATATCACTTCAGACCCTCAAAACGTTACACCACCTAACACATAGGCTACTAATATTATTAAACTCTAATATCAACTAATATGTTAACCATGATTATTATATTAAGGTAGGAAATAAAAACAAGACATGTCGAAGAAAAAGTTTTTATTCATTTGATCTGAAAAATATTAAAGGGAAGAAATATTGTTAGGACAATGACATTAAAAAAAAATTCTCCAATTTACAACTTACGGTGGAGAAATTATTAAGGCGGCCAGTTCCGCCAACGCCGACCCGCAAGACCAACCAGCCATCGATTCACACAACGTCTACAATTTATATAATTCATAGAATATTAGTATTTTCGTTTTAAAAACAAATTAAACATGGCATTCAAAGTTACTGTGGTCTGTCCAATACCACATGTGGGCTGTATTCATTCATATCCTACAATTTTGTATTTATTTAGCACTATTACGATTAAAAATATTACTTACGTTTGATCCCATCGGGGTCGAAGACCCAACAGGTATCCTGCTGGACCTTGCAGACCGACTCCGCGGCGGCCTTATCCACATGGGTCTCGACCCGGATCGTTGGATGGCTGGTGGTCTCAAAGGCGTCTGGGGGGCTATAAATATAACAAACATCAATTTTATTATTAATTATTAATTATTAATTATTTTTTTTACCGAGGCATTGCCGGATTGTGTGCCCATACCGTTTGCACCTGTAACATCCTGAAACACGATTTAGGCGTAAGTTAATAGTAATCATTTAAATGTACCCATCACCTATATGTACTTACGTTTTGGGGCCTTTCGCTGACGCGGCGGATGGCGCGCGGCGGTGGCGGTCTCGGCCGGTGGATGGCGCTCGGCGGTGGCGGTCTCGGCCGTTGGTAGCGCGGCTGCCACAGCCGGAGCGGTGCTGAGGTGCAAATTCTGCACCACCCCATTGAAAATAATGTTTATATTCATTCTAAAAAGAAAAAGACGAAACATTTAGAGGATGTCAGCGTAATATATTTGTTTTCTATAAAAGTGTAAAGTGTAAAATGAAAGATTTTGTCAGTATTATTATGTTTGTGGTATGATAAAATATTTTATTCGTTAAACAGAAAGCCGGTGTTACAGTATATTGACGATCTACGGGGAACGTTTTAAAAAACCATGAATTAAATTATTATTAATAATAATAATATAAAATATACTCACGTGTTGTCCGTAGTCCGCAGTGTCAAACTTAAGGACGCTGGACGGCAGTCGGATGTTTAATAAGAACGGTCTTTCGACAAATTGTTGGACGTCGGCGCAGTTCATTGTCAACGCAGGTAACCCATGCGGGTAACAAAATCACATAGCTGATTATTTAATTAATTTTATTGACGTATTATATTGACATTGATCGATACGGCTGTAGCCCATAAGCGCAAAATATGACCCAAACGCAACCCAAAAGCGCAAAAATAAATAACCCATAAGCGCAAAAAAAATTACCTTTTTAATAACCCATAAGCGCAAATCAATTTTATAAAAAAAAGTGTATTTAATTAAAATCGTATAGTTATTATTAATATTAAATTATGCATTAACACTTTAACAGTGATATTAATTAGTTCAAAAAAATCAAAAAATCAGTAAAAAAAAATAATATAATTTTAAATTATTTAAACAAGTATCAAAAAATCAAAAATCATTAATAAAAAATCAGTAAATAATAGAAAATATAATTTTAAGTATTATTTTAACCTAACTTTAAACGCCTTAAATTTGAAACTTGAAACCTACTGTTTTCAAGTATTCCAATCTAGAAATTTTTTTTTCTTTATACAAGGTCCAAGTTTTTATATTGGAGATGACTTTAGATTTTCGATTCGTAGATTTTTGACCATTTGATTGTAATTTTTAATAAACTTCTGCTTGATGTTCTTTAATCACTTCAATAAAATTGTAAATAGATGGGTGTGGGTTATAAAATTGATCTTTCAAATGACGGTGATATGATTCTGGACCATTGGTAGTCCTTGGCTCGTTCGAAGGTGGCTCAGCCCAGAGATGTGGTGGATATCTGCTGTCATTTTCAATAAAATTCGCTAAAATATAATCTGAGAATGCTGATATCTTCTGATTGTCCGGAGCAATAGAAAATAGTTCATAAAATGCTTCAGAAATTTCAGTACACGGTAAAAAAGCCAATCCAAAGAAATACTTTAACCAATTTGAAATTTCTGATTCATTTTGGTCGTATTCAATTTTAAGTCCCAATTTTGTAATTTGTCTGTACCAGGCTTGCCCGAGATGAAACCGGCAACATTTAATTTGTGCATTTGGAAATATACGCAAAACGCCATTATGTGCAGATAGTTCAAAATCCAGAAGTATATTTTGAGGTTTTAATTCTTTCTTACATAATGTTTTAATTAAATGCCACATTTTTTCATAAATATCAGTTGTTTTGGATGGTAACAGACAATATACAACTTGGACGTAAATTGATTTATGTAGAACATGAATCGTATAGAGTTGTTCAAAATGAGCGGGACAAACGTAAAATGTACCATCGCCTAAAATAGTATGACTATTATTGACTAAATATTCTAAATTACTGTTTGTCGTGAATATTACGATTTTCGACTCTTCATCTACATGGCAAAATGTTTCATTACGATGTGTAGTTAAACCATTGGTTTTTAATTGTTGTATGAGTTCGAATAATGAAGTAGGTGCTGCGGTAATTATTTTTCGACGTTCTCTATACATAGATTTTCTGATACTAGACATATCGTTGTGTAATAGTTCTGTAGTTTCAACCGCCATCAGTTCACGACGAATAATTTTATTTGGTCGCTCCGAAATATATTCAGTCGCCTTTCGTTTGCAATTATTACGAACTATTTGTCGCTGAATATCCCGATTCTCCACAGTATTATGATTATGAGTTATATTTTCATTTTCCGTCAAAATATTAGATATTTTAGAATTAGTTTGAATAGTAGAGGTACATTGTCTTACCGTACATCGCCAAGATATATCTCCGCTTGCCATTACTCGCTGATGTCTGTACTTAAAATTATTGTACACAATACACAATACACCTTTATTTGTGTTAGTTAATGTAAATGACATTTTACTTTTTTAATTAATTTTTGAAAACTTATAATTTTAATTTTAGTCAAAATCGGACACATAGACACACGTGACACGGTGGTAGCACAGACACCAACTGATATAGGTGGATATCTGGTATATCGAATTTCAATTAAAAATAAAACGGCTTGTGAGAGTATGGAACTTTTTTAGGGTTACACACACCACCCACAACTTGAGGGGGACATCAAGTCGTGACCTAAAAGCCGCGCCGCGCGACAAGCCTAAGATTGTCGCGGCGGAACTCGTAGGTTTTTTAGCACAATATGGGGTAATGAAACGCCATTTAATAAATAAATAATAAAAAAACTGAATTTAGGGTAATAATAATAATAACTATGTATTAAACATTATTGTTATAATAAAAATATGTGGCTCCCGCACACAATAGTACAATGGTTCAACATTTTTAAATAATAATTTTTTGGGCACATGGCGATGGTAGGAAAGAATAATAAGATTGCACACGACTGGTGCGTTTAGAGGAATAATAAATTTAATGCAGGTCGGTCCACGAGGTCCGCCAACACCTACGGTAAGTATAATAAATAGAATAATAATAACAATCTGGCTACCGTAGGGTTACCGCCTACATCTCGGGAAAGAATAATAACGATCATCGTAGGAAATTTCACGTCAAACGCGAGAGAATAAATCATACTAACATAATAAAATATTAAAGGGACATGTGGGGGGGAGAATATCATACGTCACAAAGTATAATGGTCTTGAGCTGTTGTCCTTTTCTTGACAGCGGGACGGATGGGCCGAGTAGCCACCAACTCACACGCGGTTGGCTTCATCCGTCTTGCTGTCAAAACTGAAAGTTGGCCGGCATTTGGCCACCAGCAGGCCCGTGAGCACGCCTTAGCCCATCATCATTGGTAGAACCCAAGCTTGAGATGGTGATTGCTGATGAATTGGTGCGAACGTCAGGGTCGGTTGGCACACGGGTTGTACGCCGTGTAGCTTTTTTATGAGCCGGGAGACGTGATCAGCAAACGGTTGTGCTTTTTCAGAGGTCTCGGTAAAAGTGAAAAAGAGTGGAGACAGCCGATGGTGTCAAGACGCTGGTTGTGGACGTCGTCTTGAGTTGAGTGGGGAAGGTTAGTGTCGCATCATTAGGGGAATTAACAATAATATTGTGGGTACAGGTTGCACTGTCGGTACCGCTAGTGGCACGTCCTCCTCGAACGGCGGCGCATTCCGACCAGCAACTGTTGTGTTCACAACTGAACCTTGGCGTAGAGAGGGGGGGAGAAGTAATAGGTGGAGACGTAAGTTTGGAGATTAGATTGTTAATCGAGCGCGCAACAATTACTATTCTAATAATGTGATACCGGTGGACTTAATAATAATAATAATATTCAATAATAGTAAAAATAATAATCATTTAGGCAAAAAAAACCTGTGACGTTACAGAACCCCCCCAACAAGTTATTAAAGTTGAGACCTAGGGTTAAGAACTGCAAATCACTTGTTGTAAAATAAAAGACACTGCGTTTTTCTTGGGGACCATAGATTGTTAACATAAGAAACCACTACACCGACGTGTGCCACTGGGACTCTACACCACTCAAAGGAACAATAATAATATAAGAAATTGCTCTGCAATGGTAAATAGGAAATAAGTTAAGGAATAATTAAATAGTTTTGGCACTAACATTGAGATAATAATAATTTGATCGAACGCAATATAATAATAATTTAAAAAGCAACACATTTATGTAATAAAAAAAAACCTACCGATAATAATGACCTGACTAGTCCAGGGACAATGATGGTACCAATACTGAATAATAATATGTTCTAACATATATAACAAAATCAACAACAAACAAAAAAAAAAAAACCCAACAGGGGAAAAGGGAAGAAAGGGACTCTAGATCTGTCTATGCCTTGACTGGGGTCACGACAGAAATAGGTACGACTACACTGTGGGGACTTAGCGTAGAAGGGACAAGACGAAAAAATAAAAAATAAAACTTTTGTGTACAGGCAAGGTATCGACGACCTTACACTGCATAAGTTACTCTGGACATTTTAATTTTACACACATGGCAAGCCATGGTGGGACCTAACAATTATTACGGGGGGCTATCAAGAAAGTTCCTGCATGTTGTGGGAAAAAGGCGGTCGAGAGGCGGGGTCTGTGGCCTCTTTACTCCCATAGGAGAGTCGTCCCTCCAGGTCATAGATATGTACGCTCTGGACTGCCAAGTACGACCCGGTCACCTCTACACGAGCACCCCCGGGGAAGCCAGCTTTTACACCAACCGCCCCGAGCATGGGTAGAGAGTGAACCGCTAGGACCTGAAGGTGACCGCACTTGGTTAGCCCAAAGTCGTACCCTCGCTGGCTCAGGATGTCCCAACAACACCGGTTTTTTTAAAAAGAAGAGTGTCTCGGACTCTTTGCCGGTCAGAGTGTAGTATCAGTACACTCTGAACGACGGGGGGCCCTACCGAGGTGGGGGACAACGAATTCGAAAGAAGAGTAATGAGAGAAAGAGAAAAGGCGGTTCTAAAGGGGGACAAGGGGGGGATAACGCGGAGAGTTACGAATTAAATGACCAGGAATTACTATCGTTGTTCGCACAACTGTGGTCTAACGCTGTTGCTTCGACGCGCCAGCTCATACATAAAACTATTCGTGTGGTAGAGTGTGTACGAATGCACAACCCCCCATTAGGACTGGAGTCCTGGGTGAATATAGGTCACTCTGAAAGTACTATTATAATAGAATAATATGAAACATTTTAAATTTTGAAAATAAAGTTTGATAGATTTTTTTTTTTTTTTATTACGATAACAATTGTTAATTTGAAATTCCCTAGTAACTGTAAGACTATTTTAAACTATGATATTGAGATGATATTGAACGAGAAAATTATAGACACCCCTGATAAGTCTACTGTGTAGGTGGTATGTAGGGTTTTAAATTAATAATATTGTGAGTGCCTTTGGGTGTACCATCATCAGGGTGGGCTAACTCATAAGCATTAGTAGTTTTAATATTTGTAATTTTGAAAGGACCATCATATAACAGGAAGAATTTAGAAATCTTTTTTTCTACCAAGTTGCTCAACTTATGAGTGCGAACTAGGACCATATCGCCTACTTTGAATAATGTGGGGTTTAAACGTGTTGCTTGGGCTTTCTTTCTGGCTTCGGCTTTGGATACTTGAACGTCTTGGGCTAATGTTAATTCTTTATTGTAATCTAAGGGGAGATCGTTGTTGGGGAACTGTATGCACTGAACTAGAGGATTATATTTAGATTTATTTAGAAACAGTGCCGAGGGAGTTTGATGGGTAGACTCGTGTCGCACGTTGTTAAGTGTCCATTCGATATAGGGTACATATTGAGGCCACGTAGAATGTTGTTGGTGGCAATATGTGCGGAACATCCTGCCTAACTCTCTCATTACCCGCTCGGCCGGCACAGGGTGTATTTATTTGTTTACCACTATTTTGACCATGGCGCGTTTCGTGTTTTTTTTCGTACACCGCAAATTGAATTGGTAGGTACCTATAACGTTAATATCCGCAGGTTCGTATTAGTAATTATCAGTTGCTGTGGACGACGTAAGCCCGTTTCGCAAAGCCGTTTCGGTTAGGTACATGCATTTTTGTAGGTGACTACTGACTATTTATTTTCCCGTAAACATTTAATTGGGCGACGACCACCTGGGTATGTAATTTTTCGTATTTTTCTATTTTGTATAGGTATATTGTACTTTACATAAGGTGTGCACCTATTTATTCTAAAAATAACACACGACCAGCATACACCACTGATAACAAACTGATACCGTCATTATATTCGATTACAACGAGTTTTTCATATTTATTATTATTTCCTCTTAACTCATTTTGATATATATATATATACAATATAGACTTTGGAGAAATAATTTACTACCTATAACCGATTCGTAATGTTTTTAGGATATTCAAAATGGTGAAACGATGTGTGCTGTGTGGAATTGTGGACAACATCAACAACGTTTCCGTACACGGGTATTTACAAATTCAACCAATGCATTGTAATATAAATATTATATAATAATAAATATAATATGTCACATTTAGATTTCCAAGTGACGCACGTCGTATTCGGTGGGTGGCATTTGTGGCGGATCACGGTTTTCCCGTGAATCACACCTCGAAGCTGTGTTCGAGGCATTTCCTTCCTGGTGTCGACTACGTTGAAGGGAATGCACAACGCCGCCGTCTGGTGTCCACAGCAGTGCCGTCTTTGGTGAGTGTATAATAAATTATATATATTATAAGTATATCACAACTCATTCATTTCAAAACCAACACTGCAGTACGTCATGACTCTATGCCTAACCATTAGGTACTTAGGCGGTACCTACCTACTTTATTTTAAATATTAAAGTAAATATACTCTGACATTTATGTATACAACACTGCTACAGTAACTATATCTACTATGTCTATTTTAACATTAAAATACTTACATACAATTGGATAGATTGCAATACATTTTTAAAATATATGTTATTGTTGTTATTGTTACTGCAATACACATAAGCACATTAAACCTAACCAACACAAGACAATAAATAGGTATGTATGAACACACAACCAATGAAACGTTTTACTTTCTTTGTTTTGTTTAAAAAATAACTCAAACAACATTACATTTTATCCTCTTATATACCCGTGTTGCATATATAACACACTGGATCAAGTTTTTAATTTTGATATATGAAGTTATGAAGTCATTGTATTGTAATATGATATTGTATATTGTATTCCAATGGTAGTAGGTATTATAATGGTAGTATATTTTACTACAAGTACAACTACGGTTCTCAACCTTTATATATATATGTATAGTATAAACCACCTACACAGTTTGGAAATTATCACATGTATTACAAAAATACAATTATTAATATCAAATAAAACATAAATGAAGATTTGGGCACTACCTGCAAACACTGCATTAGTCTAAACATTTTTTAAGAAGACCCTTTGAACCACAACACGTATGCTTCTATTTCGTGTAACATATACTTACCAGATAAATTCTTATATAAATTCATACTATAGTCACTTACACTTACTGTTATAGAGTGGAATACTAGCTTATACTATAGCTACTATATCGTTGTACTGATGTTATTTGGGTAGACTTTTTCACTTGGAAATCTCAGGTGGAACCATAAAGTTGAATGATAGTTTCGTTTGTACAGTGCTCACTGTATTTTAAATGTACTTTTTATGTACTTTGGCACTCAACGTACAAAATACTTCTCTATAAAATTTAACTAAATATAATATATACTTTGGTAGTTACATTAAATACAAAATGTAATAATAAACTATATACAAAATCCTTGATTCGTGATTGGTGTGCTAAATATTTCACATGTAGTACTTTTATGAATGTTTAGATTATTGCAAAAATTAAATTTGCTTTACTTGCTGATAGTTATCACATGGTTATTATTTAAGATAAACTATGTACACTGTACTACCTGTACTAAAATTACAAACATTCATACAATACAATACAGCAAGACTCATTTCCAATTCATTATTTAATAGACAGTTATGGAGTTCACTTATTGATTCACCTGCAATTACATTAAGTCTTTATTATTATTATTATTATAAAAGTATGTCTTAAAGTCATTTAGGTATAGGTGTATTTCGTGCAACCATTACATTACATTTATCATATCATTTATAGTAATTTCAATAGGTACCTATACATACTGGATAACACATAAACATGTTAAACAATTTTCGTTTCAGTCTAAACGTTCTTCTCTGAATTTCTTTGTTTTGTGATAGGTACCTACTTTATTCTTTAAATAATAATATTTGTCTTCTTATATTATATTTGTGTTGTTTCAACTGCATATTTACAGGCACTGGATCAAGCTTACATATTATATCGTACTGATGTTATTTAAGTAGACTTTTTTTACAAGTGTGACTAGGTATGTAATGTAGAATGATAGTTATTAGTTTTAATTGTACAGTACTCGAATACCTTCAATGGAAATTAGTAGTTTTACAGTTATTATTATAGTTGGTTATAACTCACTGTATTTCAAATGTACTTTTAATAGAGGCATTTGTAATGTTTTCTTACACAGTTGTTGACTGTTATTCTTTACTAAAAAATACAACATTTCACTGTCACCGGCTCCACTGTGTGGGATTTACACTACTTTGATATCTTTCCTATATAGGTACATGTTGAAATAACTGCATTTGACAATAATGACATTACCCGTGCAATATAAATTTAGTGGAAGTAGATTCCACTGTTAGTTATTACTTATTATTATTGTTACATTGTAAAAACTCAATTTCACTTATAGGTATTCGGGGACGTCCAGGTGGAGGGAGTAGAGGACATGGAAGTGGTCGACGTCCAGGTGGAGGGTGTGGAGGAGCTGGAAGTGGTTGACGTCCAGGTGGAGGGTGTGGAGGAGCTGGAAGTGGTTGACGTCCAGGTGGATGAGGTGGAGGACATGGAAGTGGTCCACGTCCAGGTGGATGGGTTGGAGGACGTGGAAGTGGTAGACGTCCAGGTGGAGGGTGTGGAGGAGCTGGAAGTGGTTGACGTCCAGGTGGAGGGTGTGGAGGAGCTGGAAATGGTTGAGGTCCAGGTGGATGGTTTGGAGGACGTGGAAGTGGTAGACGTCCAGATGGAAGGGGTGGAAGACGTGGAAGTGGTTGAAGTCCAGATGGAAGGGGTAGAGGACGTGGAAGTGGTTGAAGTCCAGATGGACGACGTGCGAGCAGAACTGGAGTTCGTGGACATGCTCGACGAGTTGCAGCCAGACGTTGACGAAGAGGTGAGTTAATAAGTCTTCTTGCTTATAAAAAACTAAGAAAAAAAATTAACATTTTCATTTTAATTGTAGTTTGGACCGATTCCCGCGGGTGTTCCGGTCGAACGACCTAGAGTGCGTGCGCCCGTGATTGACCGGCCGGCCGGGGTGGGACACCCGCTTCCAGAGCGCTAGAACTTGGACACGTTGGACGCTGTCTGCGGGGAATGTGACGCCCGTCACTTTGAAGTCGAGCGTACCACCACGGGTCACTTCTCAACGTGTTGCAATAACGGCCAAGTGACGGCTGCAGGACACCGTGCGTTGTTGCCTGCTCCCTACCTCATAATGAATATGTTGATTGAAGATTCGCAAGATGGCCGTAGATTTCGAGCGGACATTCGTCGGTACAACAACGCTCTGGCATTCGCTGCGTTTAGCAGTGACGCAAACGACAGGCGATTGCCAGTGCGAGGGCCGCAGACGATGTGTGTCCACGGCCAGACGTATCAGAGGACCAATAACGACGTGGCCGTTGACCGGATCGATGCGAAATACTGTCAGTTGTATTTCATCGAGTCCGGAGAGGCCAACAGACGCCGAATCGATATGGCCCGGCAGAGGAACTGTCAGCATGAACTGTCCGAGGTTGTTATGGGACTCTTGGACGGTTTGCTGCGGGACATAAATCCGTATGCATTGGCTTTTATGTAAGGAAACTTAAACATAAACTATTTACTAACACTAACACTAGGCATATGAATTTGCCCCATAGAGTAAATACTTTTTACAGATACCTTTCTTAGAATATGAAAAAAATATGATAAAATATTTTGCACGCTGTATCAAATAAACTAATAGTTAACTATGTTAATTACACTGCAGTATACATCAAATCCGATATTACATTGACATTAGAGTATTAGACTCCCATCCGCTACCAATATAGAGTTATTATTTTGTATATTTTAAATATTTCCAAACAAACAGTTAATACTATACAATTAAATTTATAGCACCTCCTTTAACCTAATCTATGAAAACTTAATTAATACTCAAACAATGTAGTAAACAATTGTTATTGTTATTAAATTTAAATAAATCCTTAAGTTCTACTACAAAATATATAGGTAAACTTATTAGCTAAGGCACTTGATTATTTAAAATAACACATTCGTTGTTAAGACTACACTAACTATGAATTACTCAACCTACTACAGTCATCACTGAATGATATAACATTAAATATTACACAGGGCTCGGACGTTTATGTCTTAACATATTTCAGAATTATACCAAAATGTTCTATTTTACCTTTGTATATAATAACATTATTGTAATTGTATTGCACTCTTCCAATATAGAATGATGATTTAAGATATTGTGTGGTCCTCGGAATTGCTACTAAAAATATAGATATGTACTTGCTTTAAGACTCATTAAAATAAGACTTGTAATTTATTACATTGTTGTTATTAAGACTGGGAATATGAATTAATCAACCTTGATGTCAATAATGTTTTATTAGTACTTTCATACGTGTATATTATATGTGTTGATTACACTCTTACTCTGCTACCGGTGTAGAGTTAAATTACTGAATGATATAAAATTAAATTTGGATGTTTTTATATTTTATTTTATTATTATTTTAATGATTGGATTTTTCTATGTAACCATATACTTTAAATACACACAAAAATAAGCTTATTACACTATCCTCACTCTCACACACACGTTTATAATATATAATAATATTATATATTATGTTAATTATACTCTTATTATATTACATTTCAACAAATTCCTTTACTTAAAATATACTATTTCCTATTGATTAATACAATCAATTTCATTCCAAGTCATATATAATTCATATGGTCAATACCATCACAGCTCTACTTATCTCAGCCCAAATCCGCCCCTCTTCTTTGCAATTACAATTCACAATTATTTGTACACTTGTATGTGTTTAATATATGAATATATTAACATGTCTATATTTTTTCCAGGAATATGCGTGCGGTGTGGCTGGCAGAAAGAGACCTAGCCGACGCAGATGCCGCTGGTGTGCGACCTAGGCCAGTCACTATGCATTTCGTCGAAGACAGGGCCCGGGATCGTGGGAGAAACAACCTGCCTACCGCCAATGAAGTCGCGGCAGTGTTCGTAGGTGAGGACGGTCGTCCTCCCAGAAACATCAATCTGGTCATCTACGACACGAACCAAATCAACCCGCAACACAGGATGCAAAATATACCAGCGGGTTAGTTAATAAATATTTCATAGAACTTTTCTACACACACACACATAATATTATAATAGATGTCACAATTTACACTGAATATTATAACCGTTAGGTTATTTAAATAATTAATTCTAATATTCTGTAAAACAATAAAATTTAAATATTTATATGAACTATGTTCACACTTCAAACTACATATTATGCCGATTTGACATTAAATAGTAACTGTAATGTTACTTTCAACTTACTTCTAATATGTTAGGTCTATGATTTCAGTTACGACTTGACGACTTGGCGTTTGCTTTGCAGTTTGCACTTCGCAATTTGCCAGTTTGAAAATGATTAGTGAGATAACTGAATATTGATAAAGTAATAAGTGAAATATTTCAAATACTTATCATTTATATTCTTATCAGTATAACTACAATTATCAGGGGCAGGAACCGTATCAATTTTTATCGGTTCTGTCAACGGTTACGGTTTCGGAAGATATTATAATATCATTGATTGTTTTATTCTGAGATAAAATATCCACCTTGAAAATTACAAATTTTAACCATGTTTTATTCTATAAGAATCGTATTATTTTTTTTTTTTGTGAAATACAGTTTTTTATAAATTATAACCTAAGGGAACTTAAATCTTCAGATATCCTCAAAAGTATAAAATCTTCAAATTTATCCCTAAAGCAAGTCAAAATCTCCAGAAATAGGAAAAATCTCTAAATATGGCAACACTGCAACCTGCCTACCGCCAATGAAGTCGCGGCAGTGTTCGTAGGTGAGGACGGTCGTCCTCCCAGAAACATCAATCTGGTCATCTACGACACGAACCAAATCAACCCGCAACACAGGATGCAAAATATACCAGCGGGTTAGTTAATACATATTTCATAGAACTTTTCTATAAACACAATTTTTGTTATTAAATATTCACAACTGTTCATTTGTATTCACAAGATTATTAACACTGAGAATTCAATTACTTCCTTTTTGCCTATTGTACACCTTATGGGCGGCACACACACACACACATAATATTATAATAGATGTCACAATTTACACTGAATATTATAACCGTTAGTAATAAAGAGTAAAAATTACACACCCCATCATATAAATTTAAAACTATACAATGCACTTTTCGGAATTTCATTAGGTACCTCATAAAGTCATAACTAATATGTAGACCGACCTTAACCCTCTCACTTATGTAGTAATACTTTTTAAATTAACAGTTTAAATTCATTATATTTATGTGATAAAAGAAAAGCCATTATACTATAATATATACATTTCATACAGCATGGATCGACAAATTACCTAGGTTAGGTAAATTAACAAATGTCTCATCAATTTTCCTCCTAAATAAATTATACTCATTTTGTACTGATAGTATTTAGGTAGTTTTTTATGTTATGAAATGTAACCATGGCTTTAATTGTACAGTACATACACACACACCTCTCTAATGACAATAAGTAGTGTTATGTTTTGTATATTGTGTACTAGATAATATTTTATCATTAGTCAATCCTATAGTTACATTACTTCAATGCTTAATTCACTGTGTTCTTTTCTTATTTCATAATTTGTTTATACTTAGTAACTGACAAATATGCACTATTCATATATTTATTAACACTTGAAATACAAATTATCTGATCTTAGGGTTTATTTTATAGATTACCTTTATTTTGCGGTTCTACAAATTATGTTACTATTTATAATAATACTTTATAATACTTTACCAATACTTTAGATTCAATGTGTTGTTTTATTTTTAATAATTCGTTTTTAACTTTATATGTAGGTTTTACTATGTACTATGTATTGTAGATTATATTATGTACTACCACAGAGAGTATAATATTGATAAAGTGTCATTATAGGTATTACATTTAAAATTTTTACTATTCCATTGTTATACTTCTACAAGTGTGTCCACAGTGTTATTTTACTCACTTACTTTTTCCTACCACCTAGCACATGAATATTTATTATATTAATTTTTTAAGGTTTTTAGAGCAGTGTATACATTCACCAATACCTTTTATGTTTTTTTTTTACTTCTGTATAATATCATTTGTGTTGTTTGGGTATTATTATTATTAGATTCAATACGTTATTTTGTTTTTTTTTTATTTACTATAATTTAATACACCATTCATACATTCATTTATTTTTAATAATTACCACCGAGTGTCTAAGAGTTTTGTAATTATAATTATATTATTATGTGGGTTGTACTCTATGTTGTATATGATATGTAGACATGAATTAACATTTCTCCCACATTGTATGTCTACAGCTTTACCATTCTTATATATATATATTATATTATATACAGGGACTTATGCATCCATTAGATTCACTATATGATTATATTTTACTAACGCCTAACCATAGGTAACACCGGTTAGATTAATACCCTGTTGTGTTGTTCACTAACAGTTAAAGTATAGAGTACAGTTTTCAAAAAAATAATTTTTAGGTTCTTAGTTTGATTAAATATTTCAATTCGCTTTACTTAAAAATTATGTACTTGCTATCCACACAACACAAGGGTAACTCCATACCCTAACTCTCTACAAAGTATTGATTTAGCTTTTCACTTAAAATAATATATACCATTCGTTACATTTCTCAAGGGTCGTGTCACGCGGATCCGATGTTGTATCCGCTGTTTTTCCCACACGGCGAAGCCGGTTGACATAACGGGATGTTGCAAGAGGGCAACCGACAAAATAATGTCCGCACTCGGAACAGCATCAGAGAGTTTGTGTGATACCGCCTGGCCGTTCGATATCAGGGAAGTAACGATGAGAGACATGAACTATTTAGTTTATTACATCAAGGTCGTTTCTTGCTACAGATGTATGTTTGCGACCAGTACGTTCGAATGGAATCGAACAATTTCAATATCCGTTTGAATCAGAGGGATCTCCTCGCTGAGGCTTATCAAGGGCTCATGGATCATGTGAACCAACAGCTACACGTTAATCCCATGGCGGTCAGACGTAGGATCATTTTACCATCAACGTTCGTGGGCAGCGATCGCTTCAACAAAATGTGCTATCAAGACGCCATCACCATAGTTCGTTCCAAAGGTAAACCTGACGTGTTCATAACTTTTACGTGCAATCCCAGGTGGTCGGAGATCACTGACAACCTGGCGGTTCACAGCACAGCAAGCGACAGGCCTGACCTGGTGGGCAGGGTTTTCAACAGGAAACTAAAGCAGCTACTACGTGACATAACTGTTAATCGTGTGTTTGGTAATGTCGGCGCTTACGTTTTCATTCAAGCCTTTTGTATATATTGCATTGCATATTGCATATAGTATTGAAGTAGGTAGTAATTTAAATTAAATCACCATTCATTTATTTATTTTTCATTAACTAAGAGTCTAAGAGTTATGTATGTATACAAAGGTTTTACTATATGTTGTATATGATATGTAGACATAAATTAACATTTTATTATGTACTTCTACAGAGAGTTAATAGGTTGTGTACATTAGTACTCCCTGGTACATACATAATAGTGATAGATTGTCATTATAGGTATTACGTTCAAAATTATTACTATTATAAGTATATAACAATATTTTATGCCTGTGTATTTTTTAGAAGAGTGTCCAGTGTGTATGAATTATTTTACTCACTATTTACAACCTATCACATGTCCATTAGTTATATTAAGTTTTTATAGGTTTTAGAGCAGTGTATACAATCACCAATACATTTTATGTTTTTTTATTTTATTTAATTAAATACACCATTCATACATTCATTTATTTGTAATAATTACCACCAAGTGTCTAAGAGTTTTGTAATTATATATATGTAGGTTGCACTATTTGTTCACTAATAGTTAAAGTATTGAGTAGTTTCAAAAATTAGTTCTTAAGTTTGATTAAATATTTCAATTCGCTTTACTTCAACATAAATTAAATTATTATATTGGAAAAAATGTAATGCTATAAAAAAATAAACTTAATTGTGTTAAATCAGACCTCATAGGTATAATAATAATAATAATAATTATAACACCAAACGTTATCATCTATTAATCCAGTCCAGATATTGTTAGCCATCTTATCAAAATATATCATCGTATTCGTTTTCAGTTTCGTCAACTCCAGGTACGTCAGCCCTCCAGAAGCCATCTGGCGGTTGTTTGCTTACAAATTGCACGACAAAAGTCATACGATCGTCAGACTTCCCGTTCACCTGGAAGGTAGGCAGAACGTGTACTTTGCGCCGGGAATAGCAGAAGAACGCATACAGAATCAAGCTCTACGTCGAACGAAACTCACGGAGTTTTTCGCGCTCAACGCAACCAGCGCGGTGGCTCGACAATACCTGTACCACGAAATACCGACGCATTACACCTGGCACGCACAACGCAGATGGTCGCCGCGCCAGAGACGGACGGCAAACGAAACGTTGGCTCGGATGTACATAGTCAACCCACTGGACCGGGACCGTTTCCACTTGCGACTACTACTTCTGAACCGAAAAGGCCCTCAGTCCTTTCAAGACATAAGGACGGTGGACGGGGTCGTTCACGAAACATTCACGGCGGCTGCCGTCGCACTGGGATTATTAGAAGACGACCGGGCGTGGCGGGATTGCTTGACGGAATCGGCGACGTTGGACACACCGCGGCAACTGCGGTATCTGTTCGTCACGATACTGGTGTTCTGCGATCCTTCAAACCCGCTGGCGTTGTACGAGGCCAACGAAGCAAACCTCATGGAGGACTTCAACCACCGTCTCCAAGACGTCGACCGCGCGAGGGCTGCGTGTCTCGCGGCCATCGAGGATCTACTTCGTGTGCACCGAAAGTCGCCGGGCGACTACGGTTTGCCCCTCGCCGACCCCCGTCTACTGGAACCGCTGCAGGACGACGCGCTGTTCCGAGCAATAGACGCGGCGGCACGGTGGGCCCCACAAGTAGACGCCTTGAACGCCGAGCAGCGAACGGTGTACGACCGCGTGATGGCGGCCGTCGACGACCCACGCGAGGTGTCGAACACTTTCTTCGTCGACGGACCCGGAGGTACCGGGAAAACGACGCTGTACGGATGCCTGATATGGTCGCTTCGACACGGACCGCCGCCGCACGAGGTGTTGTGCGTGGCGTTCACCGGGATCGCCGCGTCGCTCATGGACGGCGGCAGGACCGTGCACTCGACGTTCGGACTGCCGTTCGGTACGCTGACCGACGACTCCACGTCGACCATCACCATGCAGTCCGAGCGAGCGCAGAGGATACGCAACGCTGCGCTCATCGTCTGGGACGAAGCCCCCATGTCGCCTGGGACTGCAACTGACGGTGGTGGACCGTTTGCTCCGGGACGTCATGGGATCGGAATTACCGTTCGGCGGTAAAACCATGCTGTTCGCGGGCGACTTCAGGCAGATATTGCCCGTGGTCCGGAGAGGGACGAGAGCCGAGATCGTCATGTCGTCGATCAAGCAAAACGGGCTTTGGCGGGGCATGGAACGCTTCAATCTGGTCCGGAACATGCGCGCCGACAACGACGTGGACTTTGCGACTTGGTTGCTTCAGCTGGGCAACGGCCGACTGCCCGCGGTCGACGGTGTTCCGGACACCGTGGAAATCCCACAGGAAATGGTATGCGACGTTGCTGATTTAATCGATTTTGTGTATCCGCAACAAATGTCGTTGGCCAACATCGAAGAATTTGCTCGGAAAATCGTTCTGTGTCCCACGAACGAAGATTGTAGGAGTGTCAACAGGGACGTGCTGGAGCGCGTCGACGGTCCTCAGAGGAGCTACACCGCCGTGGACACCATGGTGGCGGACGATCCCGACGAAGTGGCCACTTTCCCCACGGAGTTTCTCAACAGTTTGGAACCGGACGGCCTGCCGCCGTACCGGCTGACTTTGAAGGTGGGATGCATCGTGATGCTGCTCAGAAATCTCGATCCGAAGAGACGGCTGTGCAACGGTACGAGGTTGGTGGTCACCGAACTGCGGCACCACCATTTCAAGGCTAGAATTTTGGACGCACTGGACGATGACGTCGTCGTGCCCAGGATACCGCTCACGTCCAGCGGCGAGGACGACCTGCCCATCTTACTGCGGCGCGTTCAATTCCCGGTAAGGTTGTCGTTCGCCATGACTATTAACAAGTCGCAGGGTCAGACGTTCGACCGGGTGGGTTTGCTACTACGGTCGCCCGTGTTCACGCACGGGCAACTGTAGGTGGCGTTTTCGAGAGTGAGAAACGCACAGTCCGTGAGAGTCGGCATGTACGGCGATGGCAACGGGCTGTTCGTCACCAAGAACATTGTGTACAGGGAAGTTCTGTAATTATGCTATATGAGTAGACAATTGAAAGTTGTAAGTCTTTTAAAGTTTAAGTCTAGGTTACACTCGATGATCAAGTCTAGGTGACGCTCGATGATCAGGTCTAGGTGACGCTCGATGATCAAGTCTAGGTGACTCCCTGATGTTCAAGTCTAGGTGACTCCCTGATGTTCAAGTCTAGGTGACTCCCCGATGTTCAAGTCTAGGTGACTCCCCGATGATCAAGTCTAGGTGACGCTCGATGACCAAGTCTAGGTGACTCCCTGATGTTCAAGTCTAGGTGACGCTCGATGATCAAGTCTAGGTGACACCCCGATGATCAAGTCTAGGTGACGCTCGATGATCAAGTCTAGGTGACTCCCCGATGTTCAAGTCTAGGTGACAGCCCGAGGATTAAGTCTAGGTGACTTCCAAGGGTCTAGGTGAGGAGAGAAAGTTTGACAACCTCCACGTGGTCTCTCTGGATGCGAATACTCAAAGGTGTATTCGTAACTAATATCAAACTGTTAGTTAGGATTATGTATTTCCTATCAATAATTATTTTATATTATATATATATATATATATATATATCAAAATAAATGTTCAATGTAATGAAATGTGAAAAAGCGTTTAAATAATAAACAGTATTGTGTAATGTTATGCTATGATATTATGTAACTTTGTGATGTTTAGTTAACAATATTAAACCTTTTCATATATGTTTTGTTAGTATTTATTTTCTTATCTGTTAATATAGTTTGGATTGTATTTCCAATCTCATACTGTGATGATGTATTTATTTGGTTTAATATAATATGTAACTTTTTGTAATGTCCAGTTAACCACCTATTGTTATTATAATTAATTGTATGTGTAATAGAACATAAGATGTTTTTATCATTAAGGATCTGTTAATATACTTTTGTAATTATTATTATAATGCATATCATGAAATTAATTTTTTTTAATGAATAATTTAATAATAAAGTTAATAATATTGTACAATCTTATTTAAAATCCTATACTGTGATTGTAATTGTCATTGTATTGTTTTAATATATATTCATAATATGTTAGACTGTGATATTATGTAACTTTTTACATTTGTTTTTACTTTGTAAGGTTCAGTTAACAAGATTTAACCTTTTATTGGTATTTAACCGCCTATTGCTATCATAATGTTTATTGTATATAATTAATTCTGCGTGTAATTTAATAATATAATATGTTTTTATTACTATGCCTATATTAATTGCTTTTTAACACAATTTGTTAGGTATTTAAGAACTTACAATACTAAGTAGCCGTCAATACATACAAATATCATAATCATCACTGTGGATTTCTGTTGATTTCTTTAGACTTTGTAACGTTTAGTGAAGAATAAAAAAAAATTGCAAAGCGACTCATGACTTATATTTTTTTATAATAGGCCGTTTGTACTCTATTACCTATTATTATTATTATACATAGGTATTACAATTACCATACATTACCATTGGGTACCAACCTATACCATAAAATGTCTGTGTATATTATGTTTGGTATACATGACCATGACTGTGTGAATAATTGTTTGACACAATATTGTTTTATAATAATAAATATATTTTATAATCTAACAAAACATAAATAACCTAATAATTAATTTTAATATTACTGCACCAACTTGGATAATAATGATAATATGTAGCGCCATCGTGGATTTCTGTTAATTTATAATGATAGATAGATAGATCAATAATAATTTCCTATACCCATTTGTAAGAGGTTTAATATGTTACAAAAAGTTAAACAGTATTGTAAGTGAACTCATGACTTACCTATCTTTCTGTGTAATACGTTGTTTGTATTTCAATGCCTATTATATATATCATACAATTACCATTATATCTTAAAACGGATCTGTACATTATGTTCGGTATACATATCAGACCATATCTATGTATGAATAACACAATTGTTTTATGTAATTATAATATAATTTAATATAACCTAATAATTATTGAAACTTATTTCAGACTATCAATTTGTTAATTTGTTTATACTTTGGTAAATGTAGTTACAATTTATACATGTACTAATGTTTCACAACTTAAAGAACCTAAAAAAGACTTTAACTATTATAGAAAGTACATAACTTATGACGTAAGAAACCTATATTATTCAAACACTCAGTCTCTGCACAGTGATCGGATTGTAAAGTCTACACAAATAAACATAATATTGGTTTTAAAAATATTGGCTTAGGTATGAGACCACCTCAAAATGTTACACCTAATACATGTATTACACTATATATGCCATTACCACAGATGTTATCATATTTTAGATACTAAAAAAAAACAAAACACAGATATGCAAAAAAAAAGAGTTTTTATTCATCTGAAAAATATTAAATAAATTAGATATTGTTATAATAATGGCATTAAAAGGAATTCTCCAGTTGACAACTTACAATGCTCCATCATCTCCGGGCGTCCTCATCCAACGTCTGCAATTTATAAAATTCACAGAATTAGCACTTTTATTTGAAAAACTATAAATAACAATTAATTATGGCATTAAAAGGATTGATCCAATTGACAACTTACAGTGGTCCCTCCATAGCCCAAAACGGGGGGGTGGAGTTTCAGTCATATCCTACAATTTATATAGTATTATGATTTTGTTTAGGATTATTTTTAATGTGCGTTACTTACGGAGGTAGTACTTAAGTCCAATGGGATATCTCCCATTGGACTTTCTGTGGCCGTCCCTCGCGCCGAATGGTACATCATATTATCCTACAATTTATATATGATTAGGAATTGGATTAGGATTATTTTTAATGTGCGTTACTTACGGAGGCCGTACTTGGCGTCGGGTCAGGTAGAGCTGGTGTCCGGACCCTCGGCCGCCGACTGTCGTCCGCCGGAGTCCGCGCCGACACCCGTCTCGGCGGCCGAATCATGAGCCGATCCCTCATCGGCAGCCGACTCTGCGGCGCCTTAACCCTCCTACGAGTAGCCCCCACAAATAAAAAAACTTACTGCTGGTGTCGGTGTGGGTCGTCGCGGTCCGGGTCTTCGAGGATGGTGCTGCCGCCGCGTTCGGCAGACCTACATCGGTCGTGCCGAGGTGCAGCGAGTTGACCGAGCCGTTGAACGTGTAGTTCGTCACTGCTACACCTCGGCATTTCGTTACACCCCCTATTGTGGCGTTATTCATTCTACAATGGAAAAATAAGAAACATTAAGAGGATGTCAGCGCAATATTTGTTTTCTCTCTCCGACCTGTGCAACGTAGACATAATGTGTGTGAAATAAAAATAAAAAGGCTTACATCCATCTCAATGCATCTTAACGTCGATATGCCATACCATCATTCCTACATAATATTTATTATTATATCTCTACGTTGCGCATAGACCAGACAGAGAAGAGTGATAGTTATTTAATTATTTGAATTTATATTATGTATACTTACGTCGTGCGTCGGTATTCCGTTCGCGCGTTGAGTGAAATGAGCGTTCATTGTTTCGACATTAATATAAATTGACAATAACAAAAGTCGGTGACTGCAGGTAACCCATGCGGGTAACAAAATTGAAACAAATGACAGTGTGGCTAATTAATTAATTAATTGTATTGACATATTAAATCATCGTTTAATTATTTATTCGAACTAGAATTCAAACACGGCATTAAACCTTACACTTTTGAACATAGTTTTTGGTATTTTTCCACGAGGCGTTCATATGGTCGTAAGGACGAATTCTCGACGTCTTCCGTGACCCAAGTAGCAAAAAAATATTATTTAAATATTTGAAACAACAATTTAAAAACATTTAAAAAATGATTCTTAAAATATTTATTTAATGTTATAATGGCCACTTATTGATTGAATAGCAAATATTTTTAAAATTTTACAAAAATGTTTAATAAACATTTTTATGAAATAAAAAACCAACGTTTTTAAAACATTAGAAATATATTTTTATTAATGTTTAAAAAATCTTTTTTTTGTAAGGTTCAAAATATTAAATAAACATATTTGTTAATATATATTATATTATAAATAACTTTTTTATAATATTATAATTGAAAAGAATTGATTGGCATTAGAACTTCTGGCAGGACTTCTGGCAGGACTTCTATGTTCTAGATGCCGTTATATAATGTTTTATAATTGATTGTCATTGTCATTGTAGTTGCAGTTCCCATTATTATTGCATCTTTCTTTGACTTGTTTGCTATAACAGATGCAAAATAAAAATGTTTAGATTTAAATGTATTAAAAAAGGCAAATATTTTTAGTATAATAATTTATTTGAACAATAATATTTTTACATGTATGTATTTATTTAGTTATCCTATATAATAATGTGGTAGGTATTATTAGTAACCGCAAATAATTTAAATGATAATGGTATAGCATAGTCATAGATTAGGTATGGCATAGAAAATGGTGTAAAATACAACTAGTAAATATTTGATATAATTCCGTACTAATAATTATAAATACATTGTACAGAGTATATATATTTATAACTTTAAAGGGCATCACACTGTTTGTTATCTCTCAGGCCTATCCGCAACTACATATAGCATATTTAATCTTGTAATGATGTAATTTTATCTAGGGCTCTGCAAGCATTTTATTGATATTTTTATTTTAAAGCAAATTAATAATATTCTAAAATATAACATATAGTTATAAGTCACTTAAAAATAAATATCAATAAGAAACCTTTGAGATTTCTTAGATAATATTCTCAACCTTAAGTTTGGTAATAGGTTAATTTACTCTAAAGACACAGGATCCGCTCTCCTAAACCCAAATTTTCTACATTGTGTGTGGGCCAGGGAAATAAAACAAATATGATATTCTACTATAATAATATCTTATAGAATTACCTTGTTTTAATTTTGTGGGATGCTTGAGCAAACCATGTCATTATGTTAGGCTTTATATCATCTTTGTTGATACCAGGGAACTTATTTTTTACAGCAGCTAAAATTAATAAACATTTATTGTTATTTTAAAACTATACTTCAAATGACTCCAGTTCTTATAACATACAAAATATCTTGTATCAACTCACCAATTATAACTTTAAAAATATGGTGATCTTGAAGTTTTTTTTCCCTTTTTGTCCTTTCCAGCTGTATTCAGAAGCTAATTCAAGTGTAAAAATTAGTTTTAAAAGACTAGTAGTTACTTTTTCAGCCGTTTTTCCTTCACTTGCAAATATAAATGCAGATATCTAAAAGTAAATCAGGTAAAAACACATAAAACGATAATATAATTAAAAATATCATGTAGGGGCATATAATGAAGTACATATTATCTATTTATAAAGAATAGTATCATATCTATTCAGACTTCAAAATGTTTCATATTATATAAATATAAGATGTAATTTTGCACTTTTTTTTAAAGTTATTATATGTATCTGCAAATTTATTACAAATAAAGTTTTGTTAAAAATATGAATTTAAATAAATTCTTTAATAATATTGGTACTACATATCGAGAATTATTTGTCGTAATTACCAAGGTCTTGTCCTATTATGTCTTGTCTATTCATATTTGCCTTAATCTTTAATATTAGTTCAAAAGTGTAAAAGTTACTCAGTATAATAATAATGAAGTTAATTGATTTTTTTTAGCTCTTCATGTTGTCATAAATTACGATGATATATAATCAGGAACCACCAAGATTTTTTTATTGTGGCCCCCCACCCCCTCTGGTGGTTAGGTGCATTATTCTTTATTTTGAAGGTAAATATTCCATAAACATACTGCTGTGTCCAGATACCCAAATCAATACTTATAAGGGCATATATATGGGCATACACCGAGGTTATATAGGAGTGTAGTTTAAAAAATAATATCTAAAAACAAAATATTATTTTAAATGTTACTTACCAATTTTTGAGTATATGATAAATCCTCATCTTTTAATTTACATTCTAAAGCCAAAAGCTCATCATCAGTATTTAAAGGAAATATTGATAATATATCTTCAGTTCTTTTTTCAAGAGTTTGTGATTCTTTGTTGTTTACATTCTTAGAGTCATTAATAATGAATGATTCTATTTCACTTTTCATGTGGATCATATTTGATTTAATTTTCTGAATATCTGCTGTAAAATATAAAATATAAATTATTATTTTTTATTTAAGTATTTGTTATTCTAGTATAATGGTAGTTAAAATTATAGATGAAGGTTTTAAAATACCTACTTACCAGATATCTTACACATAGTGTGTGACATTGCAACTAATATCATTTGGACATTATTTACATCTTTAATATTATCAAACAAACAAGAATGATATTTTTTGGAAAGATTGCATCGAATTTCACCAGCAAGTGAACTATTAGCTACAGCTGCTACAGGCGTTAAGCTCATTACATTGTCTACAAAAAAATAAAAAAATTACATTCCATTACTAACACAAGTAATAAAAATATTTTAATACGACTTGAACAAAGAATTTACAAAAACAACTAAATGTATAATCAATATAGTTATTATTCAATTTTTGAAATATATACTTTATGTTGTTAATTTAATTAAAAACTAATGTTGAATTAATTTTTTAATGCATGTTTATTACCTTTATCTAAATAGATATTATAGTTTAATAAATTATTAAGCTGACTAAGATTTTAATACATTATAACTAGTACTAAATATATTTAAATTACCAGCTGTATACAGACTGTTTACTAAGTTTGGAGATAAATAATGTTCTTCATCATCAATTAATGCACCTTTATAATAACAAAAAAAAAAAAAAATCATAATAAGGTAATTTATAATAAGATTCAAAATCAATTTAATAAAATACATCTAGTTAAAACTTATAGTGAATAATAATAAAATAAACTTTTTTTAAGGGCATATTTAACTGCATATTTTTAATTTTTAGATGCATAAGTCCATATTTTTAAAAGCATATTTGATGATTTTTTAGTTCATGAAAGTCCTTGCTCTAATAATAACTATAATAAATCAATTGCATATTTCTAAAGCCCTATGTCATTTGTATGCTTATAGTTATAATATAGAATCTAAAATAAGCATCTGTACAATTATACATTTGAAAAACTTAATTTTATAATTATTAACCTGATATAATAACACCATTACATACCTATAATTAAAATAAATAAAATAAAAATTCTAACTTAAATGACAGAAGATAGAAGTAAATAAAAATACTTACTAATGCCACTTATCTTAGGGGTACTGTACAATATATTTGATTCTGATACTTCTGAACAAGTTGGTTGTGGTGTACCTATAACATTTTTTAATAAATTACCTAAATAATACTGTACATAAATAATTTTAAATCCACCGATTAGTTCATATAGAATTATATTAAATATACATAGTACATACTGTTGACTTTCAGTTTTTTTGGGCATTTAGGGTAAGGAATTTCAATGTTATCTTCAGCTGAATCATTTTGAATTCTGAAAATTAAATTGTATAGTGATAATATGTGACTATATACTATTTGATATAACTCATATAGGTAGAGTATTATATTATGGAACAAACTATTTATTTTAAATAATAAATTTACCAACGGCGCCCGCCCCTAGGTTAAAATCGAGGAAAAGAGCCGCCGTGGCGTCGTTATTACTATATATATGTATACTATATATGTATTTATGTGTAGAAATTCCGATTTTTTTCCCGTAAATCGCTTTTTCTTCGTTAGAACGCGTCGGAAAACAGTAGACCGCCCGACCCGGGTGACCGCGGGGCGGACGACGGCTTAGCGTTCGCGATTCGCCTCGGCGGCGAGACGCCTTAAGAGGCATTGATTTCACACCAGTTCTCAACTCGATAGGTAGGCAGGTAGGATTAGGCGTTAGGCAAGTGACCCGTCGGTGAAGCGTTCGACGCCGGCCGAGGACCGGATCGTGGAAATTTGCGGCGGCCGTGTCGATTCGAAATTCTTTTTTTCGTTTTTTTTGTTCGCGATTTATTTATTTTGTATTAATTCTTTTTAGCCGCGTTCGGTTTAAACGATTATTGCTACGGACTTATTGATTAATTCATTCGTATATTATATTGTATTGACTAATAAAACGTCTGGATATTTCTATTGCACCGTGTAACGGACTTGGTTGTTCGAGGCGATTAAATAGTTAAATTAAATACTCACAATAGTTATAACTCATGCGTATGCATGTAATATGTACATAGCAGATACCTACTTATAAGTCACAGTAGTAGGTACCTAATATAAGTTATTATATTTGTAGTTTACCTACTTAAAGAGTAGTTACTTACATGATATTGAACTAACTGAATTAAGTACGGTTACCTAATACAAAGTATAATGTCGGTGATAGGGTAGGACTATTATTGGAAGTAAAATGTAGTTTTCACAATGATATAATGACACAGCAACATTTGTATACTTATACAATACTGTTGTATTACATTTTGTAAAGTAGTTGGTGGAGGTGGTTGAATAGTGTTATAGAGCTACTTACAATAGGTTAAATAACTCATGCATACGTATATCTAATGTGTACGTAGCAGTTACCTATGAGTTTTGTATTGTCTGCTTAATAGGTATATATACACATACTAAGCATATTGTCATAATAACTATATGCGTATATATATTTGAATGTTAATGCCTTAATGGGTAGTGAAAAATTTAGTTTACCTACCCATCTACTTAAAGAGTAGGTGCATGGTATTGATTGAACCGACTTAATTAAGTGTGGGTGCCTAATGTCGGTGATGAGATAGGACTAAGTAAAATTAAGTAAAATGTAGTTGAGCATAGCTACATAGGTAGTTTAACTGCTATATATTTTTTTTTTATATATATGAGTACCCACAAAACGCTAAGACGGTGTCAATTGATATAGGTACTTCTATATTTCAATAGATATTGAAGTTTAATAATGCTGTATTATACTTATTATTATTATATTAATTACGTGCGTTAATATTTGATTTATATTATATTATTATTATTATATATATAATATATAATAAACGCAATACTACAGTACTGCCATTAGATTTAAGATTATGACTTATGAGTAACGCGTACCTAACCTGACGTTATCGGTGGAGTGAGTAGCCGCGCGGGGAAAAACTTTAGCGACGTGAAACGCGCCGTGTCATCAAACGTCAACTTGTGCCCAGTGTCCATACGGTGAACATCTAAGCGCACCGAAGAGTTAATTTTTCTCAGTTTTCTTAGTTCCCTTAACGTTGTGTATATTTAACAGAACGTAATTTTTTTTTTTTCTAGGTTTTTTTTAGGCCATCGAACGCCGCTTTTCATACAAGTGAGTAACACTTTTCATACTAAAACACGTGTATTGTTATTATTGTTATTACACTAGCTCTTCGAAATATTATTCGCGTTCGGTGTTCATAACCGGACGTAGATTTATACGCGAGTTCGTTTTAAGACCGTACACAAATTTAATGACAGTAACATAATAATAATAATATTCACCGTCTTTCTAAAAATAGTACACACACTGATAACACACTGATTAGCAATAGAATTTTTTTCACTTGACATTTTAAAAATGTTATTAAACTACATCATTAAAACTTCACTCTTTAGGCTGCCCCGTCACGATGGTCAGACGCTGTGTGATATGTGGGAATGTTGACGATATCGATGGCGTTTCAGTTCACGGGTATTTACGATTTCACACAACGCGTTCATGAATATCGATGTAATGATATTATATTGTGACCTCTAGATTTCCAAATGGCTTACGTCGTCTCGAGTGGGTGGCGTTTGTGGTGGACCGCGGTCTTGCCGTGAACCGCACATCCAATCTGTGTTCCAGGCATTTCGTCGCTGGTGTTGACTACGTCGTAGGAGATGCACGACGCCGCTACCTGTCACACACAGCGGTGCCGTCTCTGGTGAGTGTATAATATGGTTACTTGGCTGTAAATACACTTTGTTACTTTGCCACTAATACCGTTGTGTACTCTCATGAGTTTAATACACCCGATGTGTACACGAACTTGTGTTTTATAAGAAGCTGCCTAACTTGACTTGACGATATTCAGCGTTTTTATTACAACATAAACCTACTGCACGAGTATGCCGCCAAACATAATAAATACCTACCTGTTTACTTTTTGACGGTGAGTTGTGTTATGTTTTGTATGTCGACAACGGTCCAATGCGTGTACCTACTTTTACAATATGGAAATTACTTTACATACGGTAGCGGTAATTTCATTTCATCTGTATCAGTTTATTCCACGACATGTAATTATTAAATTTAATGACAATAAGTAGTGTCTCCGTTAGTATACTAATTATACTTTACCATACTATACTATAATGACTAGGTACGGCATTCTTGAAAACTAAAAGCCTGAATTTACATTCGACTTCATATATTGATATAATTTCACATAACTTGAACAATAGTGTTAATGGTGTTATTGCATATTAAACACATTGATACCGTTGACTGAAACAAATAATTATTTTGATTCCTACATTTCTTTATACTATACCATAAATGTTTTACATCTTAATATTACTACTACACAAAGTATTCCTAGAATAGCTCTCTACTAACCTCTCTCTCCTTTATTTGTAAATTGTGTAGGTACTAGATAAGTATTTTATCATTTCACATGTGTTATTCTCAGTAGTGTTAAGATTATTTCAATAGGTACCTTCTTATACTTTATTTTTATATAAGTACATTTTGTACACCGTACAATGTACAATTTATATGATCCAACAAGTATAGATACTTACATTTATTATTATTTATTATTGGTTAGGCTGGCCAGAGATTAGATTTTGGTTTAGGTAGTTAACTAATGCAGACTCAAACATGCAGACTACAACATGTGAGCTTTTATTAGTGAAACATCATAAATGTTACCCAAAGTAACAAAATACTTGAACGTTTTCTTACACGGTTCTCAATATTACTTAATTTTACTTAATAACAAAATATTATGTACACTGTTTTAGACCCTGCACTACAGCACAACAGCAACATGTTTTACTTAGCAAAAGTCACTACAAAGTCTTTTACTATCTCAATACTACTACAATGTCAATTTTAGGTGGTTACTTACATTCAGCAGTACTTACATTTTATATTATTATAAAATATTGTATTAAGGTTGGGTTAGGCAGAACTTAGAAAAAGGTGTAGTTAAATATATTAAAACATATTAAACAGCATTGTTAATTGTACAGTGCTCCCAGTGTTGCCTCCAATGACTACAAGTAGTAATCACAGTTAGTTATGCCTCTCTGTATTTTAAATGTACTTTTAATATAGGCATTCATACACTTTTAAATTTTTCCTACAAAATACAAACACATTTGTATAAAACTTACTCATTAACCATGCAAAAAACTATACTATAACGGTGAATAGAACTATACTAACATTATATAACTAGGAACAACTATATTGTATTTGTTTTATTACTATCGGTTATTAGTAATGTTTAATTATCATACTTCACA
Organism: Nasonovia ribisnigri; assembly: GCA_027563435.1. NCBI lineage: Eukaryota > Metazoa > Arthropoda > Insecta > Hemiptera > Aphididae > Nasonovia > Nasonovia ribisnigri. Next base: position 40,366 of record JANEHU010004772.1, read on the forward strand.
CACCCCTCCGACGACAATGAGTAATGTCTAACCTATGGTTACATTACTTACGTACTTAATCTTCTCTTTACTCATTACAGTTACACGTAATTCACATTACACATAATCTACATATTATCTACATATAACTTTATCCAACCGACACGAGATTATAAATATGTATGAACACACAACCGATTAAAGTTCTGTATAAATTATACTCTTTTTTTTTTTGTTATCGCTGTTTTTATATGCTTATTCTTTGAAAAATACCTTGAACAACGTTGCTGTTAAAAAGCAAATAATTCATTTGATACCTATATTATGTTGTTCAATTGGACTTTATCTACTTAAAAATGTCATGCCAAACTGTACATCCCCTCATACGTAATAGGTAGTGCAAGTTACAGTTGATAACCAATAAATAAAATACTTAAACATTTTCTTACACAGTTCTCAATATTACTACTACACACCTAGGTCAACACTCCTTTATTTGTAAGTTGTGTACTAGAAAGGTATTTTATCATTTCACATGTGGTACTCTGAGCAATGTCTATATATCGATTATAATATACTTTATTGCAATTAATTTATTATATACAGGCAGATGAAGATCGCCACATAACATTTTGTAGAGCGGGCGTTCCGACGTTTACTTTCCTTGATCAGAAGTGTTCCTGCATAATCTACACCGATATTAGAGAAAGGTCTCGATGGACATACTCGTGAGGAAGGAAGATCGCCCATTAACGTTTTGACGGTTGACGCTCGATGTCGTGTACAGGTAACACATTTGAAAATAATGTGACGAATAACTGATCGACCTGACACAATCCAAAATTGAGAAGACAACAAGGATACCACAAGCTGAGGCCCAGCGTGCATACCAGTTATATGATAATATCGGATCAATAGTAACGTTAAAGCACTTGACTTTGGCATTAACACTGGATATTTGAAGTCTTCTGGTGCGGTTGAACGGCGCAATCGTCCACCCACGCGTATGATTCCAGATGTGTCAATGAACGGGGTGAGACAAGCTATCGAACGAGGTTTAATTGACGATGACGAAGATGAAATAAGCTTGAGTAACTGTGGAAAGTGGATGCGTTGCGTTATTTGGACTAGCGTCTGTAAAGCATCACGAAGTTCTTCATATCGAAGGAATCCTGTAAACATGGGTGGATGCTCGTCACATTGATGTGTGGGCTTTCGCTCGAGTGACTTGTGATGAGCCTTGACGATGAAACGTGTCATGTAAGCAACAACTCTTTTTAGCCGAGTCAACGATGAGAATTTTTCAATCCAGTCGTCGTTCGTTGTTGGTGTAACCATAACGTGCAGAGTCTCTGCCACGGTTTTCTGTTCAGGTAGTTCAGCGACGGGAATTTTTTCATACTGTGGTGATTTCCAAGTATTAGGTGATTGCTGTACGAAAGACGGACCATCCCAGTATAAACTGTGTTCTAATGCGTCGGTAGGAAGTAGGCCACGGGACACACAATCAGCTGGATTTTGCATGGATGGTACATATCGCCACTGAACCGAGGGCAGAAGTTCACCTATCTTGTTGAGCCTGTTCGTGACGAATACTTTAAATGTAACTTGCTGAGTTGTTAGCCAAGACAACACCACTGTAGAGTCGGTCCATGCATGAATCGAGGATATGTGAGTGATTGACGATAATGCATTTTGTACACGATGCAGAGTTTGAGCTAATAGCAGTGCCCCACATAATTCCAACCTTGGAATGGAAAGTGACTCGTCCAGACGACTGTTCTTTAACGGTGCCACCTTCGACCTTGCTGTAAGTAGATGTACTGTTCCAGGTTTTGACGCATACGACAATCGCATGTAAACAACAGCTGAGTATCCTTTTTGTGATGTATCGGAAAAACCTAGTAGTTGAACGTCAGTACACTGTTCAATCGGAATATGTCTCCTGATTTTAACTTGTGAGACCGAAGGTAACTGCGTAGAGAATGAATTCCAGGAAGAAGCTAGTTCGTCGGGGATCAGTTGGTCCCATTCATAAGCATTTTTCCATAAAATCTGCATGAAGCACTTAGCCCAAAAGGTGATGGGTGATAAGGCTCCGAGTGGGTCATAGATTTTAGCTATCGCGGATAGCACTGAACGTTTCGTAGGCTGAGAGACGCAAGGATCACTATGATAACTGAATATATCATTTGCCGGGTCCCAATGTAACCCCAGAATCTTTATTGAACAATCATCCTTTGGGTCGAATGACAATTCCACAACTTGATCGTCCTTTGGGATATTTTGCAGAGCTTGTCGACAGTTACTTGCCCACTTTTTCTGCTCAATTTGACCCTGACCAAGCAAACCGATGAGCTGTTTCTGCAACGTCACCATCTGTTCGACTCTTAGACTCTTAGGCAGCTCTTAGTTTAATTTTTCCGTTCGTTCGTTTGACAACTGCGTGGTGTGGAATGATGTAGTTTCCTGGAGTTTGCGCGAGTTTCATGTGGCCAAGTTGTAAATACTCGTTCATAAAATATTTATATTCCTCGTATATGATAGGATCGGCTGTTAATTTACGCTCCAAGTTATAAAATCTGGATAGTGCCATTGATCGGGAATCACCAAGAACGGAAGGATTGGTTTTAAACGGAAACGACACTGAGTATCTCCCAGACGGATCTCTGGTGGTGGTACGACGGAAAATCTCTTCGCACTTCTTTTCTTCTGTAAACGGATTAGGTAAAACCACAGGCTCCTCAACTTCCCAAAACCGGTTCAGCAATTGTTTAAGTGACGGTTCAGTTGTCAATGACAGTGATACTTGCGATGACAAAGTGCTTGAGGCTGCCGCGGCTCCAACAATAATCCATCCCAATGTGGTCTCGAACGCGGAAGGCAATCCTGGTGTATGGCGTACATGATAACCGTCTGTGAAAATGTAGTTGTACACCTAGTAAGAATTCAATTTGCCCTGGAAGATCGAAATTCGGATCTGCGAGCTCCAGATCCATGTACTGAGTTCGTATGGATAAATCTAACACTTTCGAAGGCATCAACCCAGTAATCTTTGACAATAGAACGGGTTCACAAGTTAGCTGTCGATCTAACCGCATGTGTGGCACTATGCTGCACAAAACTACACCTTTTGCCTGGACTACGGGGCTCTGTGACAATCCGACTACGTTGATTTTACGATTGCACCGAGTGAGACCAAGTCGTGTTGCGCACTTTGTTGTTATAGCAGATATTTGAGATCCACAATCTACCCAGATAGCAATTGGAAAATATTTATATTGCAGACATATGTTTTCTTTATGTTCTTCAAAATATTTTGGCCCAAAACATTTTGACAATATGTTTATATTATGAATAAAACTATATTTAAAAATTAATTTTTAAAACATATTGTAACAATATGGGCCAGAAAATATTTTAAGCAACATCAAGTGAAAATATTGAGGCAATGTACATCCAAAGTTATTGAGAAAATATGTTTCCGTTGATATTCTGACAATATGTTTATTTAATGGAAAAGAAAATATTTTAAGCAACACCAAGTAAAAATATTGAGACAATGAATATCTATAGTTATTGATAACATATGTTCTGATAGATATTCTGACAATATGTTTATTTAAAGTACAAGAAAATATTTTATGCAACACCAAGTAAAAATATTGAGACAATGAATATCTATAGTTTTTGATAACATATGTTCTGATAGATATTCCGACAATATGTTTATTTAAAGTACAAGAAAATATTTTATGCAACACCAAGTAAAAATATCGAGACAATAATGAATATCGCATCTATCATCTTTTTTTTCGTATTATCGAATATCGCGGATCGGGGGAGAACCTCGATTTGCATTACAGCTCCCCGTTCATAAATTAAATATAATATATATTATAATTATAATCTATATATCTATACTCTATTATATTATATTTAAATATAATATTATATTATATTGAGCTACGAAAACACTTATTATTAATATAATATATATAGTATAGGTATACAATTTATATAATGCAGTTTACCTAACTATATGCCTACCAGCTATCTATACCTAATTGCAGGTTAATAGTTATATTAATATTATATTATACGCTGATAATATTTATATAATAATATATAATTATCTATATACGTAGTTTAAAAAAGTATATTTTAAATAAATAATTTATAATAAATTAATAATAAATAATTATACATAATATTATTTCATATTTTTGTACAGTATTATTATATTATTATATACCTATACCAGCTACCTGTCCTATACTCCTATTACTATATTTATATATATTTTAAACTTTTTACGAAGGTAATAAAAAGACAATGTGGGGGGATCTGACCACTGATAGTGTAGGTACACAGTACACTGTGACTGTACACCTGTACAGTGTAAACCTATTATAATATAGTATACTATATTAATACAATAATAATATAGTCGAGTATTATTGAGTATACTGCAGTAGTCACCATGTCAACCATTTATATACAAAAAATTCCATTTAACAATTTGTATTAAGACTCATTTCACGAGAGTGAAGCCATGTAGGAGGTAAGGTAATAACTAATAACTATAATAAGGTAGGTATATATACTGTATATCTAATGACTAATAAGTAATAGGTATAACAGCAAAAGTACAATTGTATTAAATACAAATATATATTTATTATTTTTTATCGTTATAAAATTAAACTATTACAATGCACTAGAATTGGATATAATATATTATATTAATAATAATATATAATAAATGGATATCAATTATCAGTAATAAAAATAATAATTTGTTTCGGTATGTCGTAGCCCGTTGGTACTATAAACCCGCCATAGACCTATAAAATAATGGACTGCGCTTCCACTCTATCAAGCCACAATGCTAGGCGATCATAATATTATAACCATATAGGTAGGTAACTGCTAGAGAAAAAACATAAGGTAGTGAAGGAGACCGCATAAAGCCCGCATAAGGAACTGTATAAAATTCACTACTTGATTTCTTTTCTCGCTCACTCGCGATATCGTACCCCTGACTTCTCTCTCTAAGCGTTATCAAATATAGCTTATAGGTCTATTTGTAAGCCGTTATATCGTGTCAATGAGTTTGGATTTTCGGGATTTCCGTACACCGCCGTAACCGTCCTTCGCGACTCGTTTAAATATACACATATATATATTATATTCAATCGTGTATTAGTGAATATCTCCGATCCCGATTGCAATGATAACAAATAATTACTTCAAGTATCTACACCGTAATACGCGTATTACTATATTTACTATTTAGACATTCGCTGTGCAGCACTGCAACACTCGCCACTCGCCAGCTCTACAATAGGTACATACGTACGTCTATACTCGCTATACTCGTCACAGTCTACACAGTTTCTTGCCCTCTTGACCAAATCATTTTGTTTATTTTGTGTATTTGTATCGCGGCTTAACATAGTTTAATATTGCCATTTGCTTGCAGTCATTCACTATATATCACTATATACTATACTATTCGACGAAGTACAAAACCAGGTATGTAATATTCTAATTTACCATCATATTATAATTTATAATATAGCTGCAAGTAATAATTTTAACATATAATATTATATAATACCTATATAATAACTTTTAATATTTCCCCATGCATCAAATTAATTAAGTGATAAGTGTAGTTAATATACTAGCTAGCATGCTGCTATATTCATGTGTATATAGTATATTAATGTGAACGGTATAACAGGTAATTGGCTACATTTATCGTTAAGATAATATAAAACAGCCAATATAGTTCAAGTTATAAAAATATGTATGTTATATATAATATAATAATATATTATATAATATGTTATAACATATTATATTATAAATATAATATGTTATATTATTATAAAATATCTATGCCTAAAAATAATAATATACCTAAATATACCTGTTTCATATTGTATAACAAAAACAAAAGTTCAAATTATTGCCTAAACTTTACCTACAATAATAAACTATTATTTTTTTATTATTATTAACTTTTAAACTTTGATATAATAAAAGTAAATTAAAATAATTGCCATAGGTACGCCTTACCTATATATTTAACAAATTGTATGTATTTTTTATTTTGATAGTTATATCATGATAAAAAGTTATAGAACGAAGAGGAGGAAAATACAAAAAGATCTTATGTTGTTAAATGAATCTCTAAGTACCGTACATCAAAATCTAAATAAAACAATCATTAATACTTCTGAAATAAATTCCGATTTAGTTAATTCAAGCTTATTAACCAGCAATAATAGTAACAAACTAGTTGAAGATTCATTTTATTATAATGCTGTTTCGGTGCAAAGTAATGAAAATTCATATTTTTATAAAAACCCTGAAAAAATATCTGATAGTAACAATTTTTCAAACACCATTACAAATAATGTAGACGAATGTAGTATAAACAATGAAAAAGAACCTTTACACATTAAACTTAAGAATTGGGCTTTGGAATGTGATGTTCCACACTCAACACTAGATAAATTATTACCAATTTTAAAAAATGAAGAAGATTATAAATCATTTCAAAAACTGCCTTTGAATAGTAGAACTTTATTAAATTCAGGTTCTTCAGCCACAAAAAATATTTTAAATATCGATCCAGGAATATATTATCATTTTGGATTAACTTATGGCATTAATAGGCATTTATTAAAATTTAAACATGAAGATAATGAGATTAAAATTTTAGTTGGTGTCGATGGATTACCGCTTTCAAAAAGTAGTAGTAATCAGTTTTGGCCTATATTGGCGTACGTTTATCCTCATTCCAATAATGTATTTCCAATTGGAATTTATCATGGAAATTCAAAACCAAACGATAGTAATAATTTTTTGAAATATTTTATTGAAGAAGCTAAATATTTAACTATGAATGGTATTGAACTAAATGGTAATTTATTTAAAGTTTCAATTATGGCATTCTGTTGTGATAGTCCGGCAAAATCGTTTATTCTAAAAGTTAAATCACATACTGGCTTTTCATCTTGCACTAGATGTTTTCAAGAAGGAGAATATTTGCAAAATCGAGTATGTTTTCCATATCAAGAAAATAGTTGCCAAAATAGAGATCATTATGGATACACGACAATGGTTCAAAAAATTCATCATCTACGAGAAGGAGTGACATCTGTTCTTACTGAGCTATCTAATTTTGACATGGTGCGATCTTTTCCCCTAGATTACATGCATTTGGTCTTATTAAGTGCCATGCGTAAACTTATACATTTATGGATGTCTAAAGGTCCAGTTACTGTGCGATTACATAGTAGACAAATTGCTAAAATTAGTGATTTATTGTTGACTTTGAGGCAGTTCATACCTACTGAATTTGCCAGAAAACCAAGACCCCTTGAAGATATTTGTCGTTGGAAGGCTACAGAGTTGCGCCAATTTTTATTGTATACTGGACCAATAGTTCTAAAAAACTTCTTATCTGAGGAAACTTACAAAAATTTCATGTCATTAAGCATTGCAATGACTATTTTATTAAGTAATAATCATGAAAAAAAATTAAAATTTGCTGGTCGTTTGTTAAATTATTTTGTAGAAAGTTTTGGAAATATTTATGGTCAGCATTTTATTTCACACAATATCCATGGTTTATTGCACATCGTAGAAGATTACAAACGTTTTGAACCTCTTGATTCATGTAGTTGCTTTCCTTTTGAGAACTATATGCAATTTTTAAAATCAGCTGTCCGTAAACCTGATAAGCCTTTGCAACAGGTTGTGCGTAGATATAAAGAAGTATGTTCTAATGACAAAATTACTGTTATTGCTTCTAGCACACCAAAAACAATCTGTCAGAGAATGCATAACAATGGGCCAATTGTAGAAAATATTACTTGTAATCCTCAATATTCTTTACTAAAATTACAAACATTTTCTATTAATGTCAATAAGTTAGCTGACAGTTTTGTGCTTACAAATCAAAAGCAAGTTGTCAAAGTTGTCAATATTGCACAATCAGCTATAACTAAGGAACCTTTAATTATTGGACATCAATTTCTTAAACAAGTACCATTATATATTAATCCAATACAATCAACCAAACTAGATGTTTATATTGTTGAAGAAATGTCAGATAAACTAAAATGTTGGAAAATTGATAGTATAATGTACAAAGCAATAGTTGTCATTTTTGAAAATAGAAATATTGCAATGCCAATTATACATTCAAATTAGTTTATTATAATTTGCAGTTGTATATATCTCTTGTACATATTATTAATACCTTATTGTATAAATATTTATACTATATATTCTAAACTATATAGTAAGTTTAATACATCGTTAATTATTTATGTCCTAATAATTTTAGTGATTTTTTTTTATTAATTTAGATAAAAAATGTGGTCGATTGTTGTGTTCCAAAAGGATAATTCTGTGGCTGCAGTGCCTAGTCATTGGTTCAAGAACGGCAAATGTGCGTGGCCCAAAGACTATATTAAAAACAAAAACAAACTTGTTGAAAAGCGATCATTACCAAATGCCTTAGAATTTAATTTTTATAGTGCCAGGAAATTGCATACTGAACACCCTATAGGTATTATTCTTATTATTATAGGTATATATTTTTAAACTTATGGTATAAATGTATAATTAATTAATTATGGTTAATGCATAATAATATATAGGTACTATAATGGGTACCTACCAAACTATATGTAAAACTTACATAGTATAATTATTTATTAACATTTTAGAATCATTAAAAGATGCTAAAGAAAAAGCTGCAAAAGGTCAAGTAACTTCAGACATAGATGAGTCTACAAATGAAAGAAAAAAAAGAGTACCATCATTAAAAAAAAAAAAAATGCAGATATCCCTATATTTTCTGACAATTCTGGTTTGTATTTAAACATGATACATATTTAATTATTTTATGAATAATCTTCAATGTATTTTTAATATAAACTATTAACAATATTAAACATTTTAGATGATACTAATACAGATGACGATAGAGGTTCAGATCAGACCACATCCCCACATGCAAATAAAGATTGTAAGTGTATTATTTTTATGTTAGTAAATGTTAAATTAATTATATCACAATTTTATATTAATTAATGTATACTATATTAATTTAATTCATAGTTATTATAATATAATATTATGTCTTATACATTTTAAACAGTACAATATTATTAAATAAAAAAATAAAAATAATTATACTATGCATTAATTATCGATATAGAATATGATATACCATTTACACTAATATTATTGTTTCATTATTAAATTTATTCATTGCCCAATAAATCGCTTTTATATATATTACACACATTTATATACAGATTTTATTATATATACATTATAATTTATAATTATTGAGACAATAATACAAATTATAATATATAAAAACTGAAAAGAAATTTTGTATTTCTTTAAATTATACTGTGTCTACCTGTACCTATATATATTTTATTTTTAATATTTAGTTATTATTGAATCATCCAATAACTCAGTTAAAGTTGATGCCACTCAATTAAATAATCATTCAATAACAATTTCGCCAACCGTGATTGCTACAGGCATAAATGATGGAGCTTCAACATCTTATTTTGCAGGTTATATATAGTATAAAAAGTATTAAATAACCTTGATCATTTGTATTATAAAGTTCTTTAGATATATTTATAAAGTAATTTAATTATTATTGAAACAGATGAAGAGTTAATGCAGCTTTTGGACACCGAAAATTCATCATTAGTACCAGGTTCGTCTGGACATGTATTTGCAGGTAATTATATCATCATTGGGTTAATATATAATATATTTGATGCCATATATTTTTAATGAAAATATAGTATTTTATATAATGTGATTTATATAACTCATAGAATATTCTAAAGAGCCAATCATCATTCAACATCATCATTCCAGTTCTTCAATTACTGCAACGCCCGTTACCCCTACAACCCTCAAAGATGCTACATTTACTAATGAAGGTACTAGGTATTATAATAAACTAAAGACTTAACATAATATCATTTATTATTTAATTAATAATTATGTACGGGTATATATGAACGCACAATATAGTAGCAGATAATATATTATATACATTTATACAATTAATTTTATAATATTTATTATTTATACAGAGTCAGTTATATATGTGTATATATATTATATCTTGAAGAGTTGGGAATAGGTTAATATTACAATAAAATAATTATATTGCATATATTATATTATATACATTATATACATTTATTATATATTTCTTGCATAATTGTCCTAATTGGAACTTCTGTTTTTAGATTTTCAGTCGTTTGTTAAAACCAATCTCACCAATTTAAAGTATGAACTTAAAAGTATTGCTTTCTCTATAGAAACTGTAAAGAATATGATGGCACAGTATGTGGAACATTATTCTACATTGCATCAAATTGTAGATAATGAATCCGTGATAGTTAATGAATCTTCTGAAATTGTATGGCCAATAAGCAATGATGAAGAGCTCAATATTATTGAAAAGTTGCTTGATAATCGTTTAATTAGGAATAATCAAGTAAATTTCAAGTATTCTTCAATAGTAAATATAACCATTTACTATAATTTATTTTTAATGAACAGGCCATTATTTTATCAAGATCAGCTGGCATTAATATATCCGATACAATTCGAAGAATTATGCAACAACTTTTTACAGATCAATTTCTTCGTCAATATTCATACTCTGGTTTTAAAGGAAAACACAAGTTTTCAACATTGAAATGTTGTAGATTATTATTTGGTAAATTTTTTTATTAATATATATTGTTATAGTACATATTTTTAAAAGAACATTGGTGAAGTCGCATTACTAAACAGTAGCTACTATAGATGTCAATTCAATATTATACCTTTTCATTGAGTATGTCACTGTAATGGATGTTTTAAATTTGAATTTAACGACAAACCCATTTTTTAACCATATTTTTAATATCACAAAATTACTTTCATTACTGCAGATTCAATAAGAAAAATCAAGAAATTCGATGCAGTACCAGATGTTGATATAATTAGCGCTCTATCAAAGTGGATGGCACAAGCTACAAACCGTATTCATAAAAAAGAATCTAAATCTAAAAATTAATTAGCATTAAATTATTATAAAAATGATTTTTTTATAAAAAGCTTTACAGTTTTAATTTTTTAATTTTATATTTTACTATTATTTATAACAAATCATAATCTATAAAAAGCATAATAATATAGATAATATTATTATGATATACAAGAGGCATATACATTTTTTTTTATATTCTTTATACTTATATAATAATGTAATTTATTATATTGAAATAATATCCACATACAAATTATGTATAATGTATATTTTATTTTTAATTAAATAAATATGATGAAGTTCACTAATTTATTTGACTTTTTATCATTATTGTGTACCTACTAATTTCATAATATAAGTCTAATTATATTAAATAATATATTATATCACTATAGTGATAAAGGTATAAGAAATATATAATATAAATATGATACTAATTACTAATCAGGTATTATATATTATTTACTCAACTTATTTACTTAACATAATAGTATGCATTATATTATAACATAATACCAAATATTTTTTTAATATATTATTTTATTATAGTGTTGAAAAAATGTTTCAATATTCTGACAAAGCTTATGGAACACAATAATATTATTAAGATAAAAATAACTTATTGATTTTAAAATATTGTAGCAATATTAAGAAGGTATTTAAAACAACTTGTCACAATATTTTCAAAAGGTGTGTTGTATGTAGTTGTAACAATGTTGCAGTCAAATATGTTCAAAAGATTGCATATAACATTGCTACAATATGAAATTAAATATTTTCTCAATGATGTTTTTTTCTGCCATTTGGTTATTGTGTGAACATGTTAGAAATATTCTAAACATCAGAAAATCATCATAAACACATATTGTTGCAATGATAATCTGTTATCAACAATATTTTTGAATTATTTTTGAAATATGATATTGCTATCTGGGTATTAATGCACGGACTGAGACCCACTGTCCCTGTTGGTTGTACATCCGAATAACAGCTGTGCCCAGAACACTCAAATTGCCGCTGCTAACGGTACCAACAAATGACGTGTCATCGGTGCTTGGTAGAGTACCAACGGGGGCTACCGACGACGATGGAACCGCAGGTGCATTGTTAATTGAATTAGTGCCAGCCTGGCGTTTTCGCGATTCGAAGTGCAGTAACGAATGATGTTTTCCGGAACAGATTCGACACGAATACTTCGACGGACATGTGGAAACCGCATGGGAACCACTGAGACAATTTGAACACATGTTATTGGACTTTACCAGCTGGAATCGTGCTGATGTGGTTAGTCCCTTAAACTTCTCACATTTGTATATATAATGTGTCCCTTGGCACGCATAGCAGTGAGGCTCGTGATCCTTGGTTGAGGCCAGTAACGATGATCTTGAAATTACAGGCTTTCGGCGCGTGAAAGCTGCAGGTTTTCTTTCAGCGTCTGACATCGAACTATTTTGTAGGATTTTGCACCGAGATTGTATGAATATTAATAAATCATTTAGAGTGGGAAGATCATGTGTGCCCCGATCAGCCTCGAAGAGACGCTTCGTCGAACTATCCAGGACGCGCGACGCTATATAGAATAATAGAAAACCGGACAGATCATGCACACCTAGCGCGTTGATCGCTGCTGTGTTCTCTTTGAATACATCTAAAAAGTTATTTAGATCAGGTAACGATTCATTTTTTATGGGAGAAAATCCGAATAACTTGTCCAAGTGCGCATGAAGTATGAGACGCGTACTGTCAAATCGATCATGCAGTGCGTTCCAGGCAACTTCGTAATTGGGACCAGTAAGAGGGACCGAACGTACCACAGTACTCGCAGCTCCGGAGACTGAAGCAATTAAATAATGAAATCGCTCAACACTATTAAGATCTGAATTTTCATGGACAAGCGATGTGAATGTGCACGATAAGACCGCCAATTAATTATGTCACCATTAAAGTGCGGTAACTCAATTTTTGGTAAATTAATGTGAGAACCTGATCTGATTACCGTATCCAATTTACAACCTGCCACCGCACCCGCCACGGCTTGTATAAAATAGTATTGATCGGTGACAACAGTTTTAATGACACTATGTTCTCGTATGAACTCCTCAATCCGCCATAGCTCTACCATTTGATCCATAACGTCCTCCTGGTCGAGGCGAAAATCTGACATGAGTGTTTCCAAATCCCGTTTACGTGCATCGAACATAGGTTTAATTGACGGATCAGACTCAACTATCTTCGATAAGTTGAACAAGATTAACATTTGATTAACATGCTTATCACGTTTAACAATAGCGCGCTGTAAGGATCGCTCAACACGTTCCTTTTCTTGTTGATCTGTTGGCGCCATCGCGAAATATTAATACCGTGTAAAAAAAAAAAAAAAAGACAACGTTAATATGACGTATCTAGATGGCCACCACGCACGCTACCATACAACAATATAATAAATAGACTCGAGACAGCTATGAACACTAAGATGATGACTAAAATTCACTTGTTTTATCGAATGGTTAAGTAAATTAATTAAAGTGGACTGTATTTTCGATATCCGGCCCGAAGGACCAAATAATGCGGCTGGTACGCCCGACAAATTATTGCTCAGGAGATTACCAACAATATAGGAATATAAAGGAGATAATTAATAAAAGAATGAAGATATAAAATATATAGTAATACGTAAATAATATTCGATAATAATAATAATAATAATAATACAAATGACGCCTTAACCTATGTTAGTACCCCTAACTCAGGCGTTCACAGACGATCCACCGTAATAACTACAGCACATATAAAATATAGATAATTCAATAATAATTATAATAATAAGGTAAACAATAATAACAATAATATCACGGTACGACCTGACGATGGTGATATGGCACCGCGGCGGAACAGCTGGTTTATGACGACGGTGTGATATCACGTGTAGATGCGTGTGTGCCAATGATAATATTATATACTACTCGAACGGCTGGCTCGCGCTGCGCTTTCGCGGACGGGCGACAATGATGAGCCGTAAAACCACTTAGGTAATGCATTCGCACTGCGACGAGGGACGGGCGATAATGCGCAAACCGAGCGAATTTCAGTCGTACGGCGAAAACTCGGACTGACGACGGTTGTATGCGTATTACACTGTTACATGCGTACGACTCATGGTTGTACGAGCAGCCGAACGCGACACACTCGTCGGGGCAACCACACCGGTACTGGAGAAGCGTACGCGGAGTCACCGCCGCCGTGACCGGTCGGCCGACAGATAAGCTTATCGGGCCTGTGGTGGTGGACACGGCGTGCAGGTGCAAACGTTGATTGTGGCGTCAACAAACATTATATAACTAGGAACAACTATATTGTATTTGTTTTATTACTATCGGTTATTAGCTTATCATACTTCACACACCCCTCCGACGACAGTGAGTAATGTCTAACCTATGGTTACACAGTTCTCAATATCACTACTACACACCTAGGTCAACACTCCTTTATTTGTAAGTTGTGTACTAGAAAGGTATTTTATCATTTCACATGTGGTACTCTGAGCAATGTCCTATATCCAATTATCATAATATACTTTATTGCAATTAATTTATTTTACACAGGCAGAGCTTAGATTTAGGTGGAGTTACAGAGTAAAGAGCGCAATACATTTCACCCTGAGAAAAATTATAAATATGTATGAATGTACAACCAATTAAATGTTCTTGTGTGAATTTTTTAACTGCACTGATGTTATTTAGGTTGAATTTTTCCTCTTCTCAGGTGAATTATGAATGATAGTTATGGTTATAGTTGGTTATGACTAGGTGTATTTTTATATAGACATACACAATCTTATAATGATAATATTATGTTCTTTGCTAAGACAACATTTCACTGTGCTCATAAGTTGAGTGGAAGTAATGAGATACATTCTACTATAAGTATTATTTAATTATTATTAAAGTTGGCAAAATCATACTAATATTACTATTATATTACACTAACTCCGGGTTAAACTATAATAATTATATTATGCAGTGGGAATAAATGTGTACCTACTCTAAACTCGACCTAACTTTTAGGTCCAGATGGAAGAAGAGGACATCCAGGTGGAGGAGGTGGGAGGAGCCGAGGTCCAGGTGGAGGACATGGAAGTCGTCGGCGTCCCGGCGGAGGACGTGGAAGTGGTCGATGTCCAGATGGAGTGGGTGGAGGACGTGGAAGTGGTTGAAGTCCAGATGGAGGTGGTGGAGGAAGTGGAAGTGGTCGACGAGTTATAAAAAAATCAAAAAAAAATAACTCATTGTAAATCGCAGGTTGGACCAATTCTCGTGGGTATTCCGGTCGAACAACCCAGTGTGCGTGCGCCAATGATTGACCGGCCAGCCGGCGTTCAACACCCACTTCCGGATCGGCACGACATTGGGCCGTTGAATGAAGTGTGCAGGCACTGTGAGGCCCGTCACTTCAACTGTGAACGCATTTTGGCGGGTCATTTCACATTGTGTTGCAACAACAATCAGATGGTGATTGCTGAAGGACCCCGTCGGTTGCGACAAGCACCTGAATTGCTACAGAGTTTGTTGGTAGACGACTCACAGATAGCAACCCAGTACCGTAGAGACATAAGACGGTACAACAACACTCTTGCGTTTGCCGCCTTCTCCACTGACCTCAATCAGAGAAGATTGCCTGGTCGCGGTCCGAGAGTGTTCACTGTACACGGGCAGGTGTATCGAAAGATCACCAACGACGTCGTCAGAAACGACGACAGACACCCAAGTTACTGTGAGCTCTATTTCATTGAATCTGGGGAAGCAAACCGTGTTCGCATGAACCAGAACCACCAGGGTGAGCTAAACGAGACTGTGCTTACAGACTTGGACACGATGCTGAGGCAAACCAATCCATTTGCCATGGCATTCAGCAACATGAGAGCAGTGTGGCTGGAGGAACAGAGAATTGCCAACGCCAATCCTCTGGTGCAACCCAGGAGAGTCACCATGCACTTGGTGGCTGACCCAAACAGTGACCCAAGGCGGTACAATCTACCGCCAACTCAAGTCAACGAAGTTTCGGTCGTGTTTGCTGGAAACAATGGCCAACCGCCGAGAAACCTCGACCTGGCGGTGTTCAACTCGAATCCGGTGAACCCACAACACAGGATGCAAAACTTATCGTACGGCTCCCAGCACGCAGATCCAATGCTATACCCCCTGTTGTTGATGGTGGCCGGCGAAATGCTGTGCGCACACGCAACACTATCAGAGAATTTGCGTGTCACCGTCTGGCCATTCGTTACGAAGGAACTAACGACCACAGGCATCAACGATTCAGTCTGATACACCGTGGTGGTATTCTGTTTCAACAGTACGTCTGTGACCAATACGTACGAATGGAAACAAACAACCTACGGTTCATTGAACGCAATCAGAGAGCCCTGTTTGCCGAAGCGTATCAGGGCCTGGTGGATCACATCAACCAGCAGTTGCACATTGAAGAACCTACCCCGGTTGGACGCAGAATGATTTTGCCGTCGACCTTCACTGGAGGTCCGCGTTACATGAAACAGAGCTACCAGGATGCAATGACCATAGTGCGCAAGTACGGCAAACCCGACCTGTTCATTACTTTCACTTGCAATCCTGGGTGGCCCGAGATCGTCAGCAACAAAGGAAATCATACAGTTGCAAGTGACAGACCCGAACTGGTGGCAAGAGTGTTTCACGCCAAACTCAAGCAGCTCATGTCAGATATAACTGAGAACAGAGTGTTTGGTAACGTAGACGCATATGTTTACACTGTTGAGTTTCAAAAACGCGGTCTGCCACACGCACACATACTGATCATCCTTAGCGATGGCAACAAGCTGCTCACAGCCGAGGATGTAGACGATGTCGTGTGCGCTGAACTGCCAGACCCAGCAGACGAGAACAATCAGAGACTGTTCACAGCTGTGACGAGTCACATGATACACGGACTGTTCGCGCCGGGAACGAAAACAATTATAGTCCGTGTGCCCGGTCGCCAATACTTGTACGCAACGTTCACACACCGACCGACCTGTGTGTTTGTGTGTATATATGTATAGCGACTCAGAGGAGATGGACGGGGTCGCCGAGCAAAACCAGCAGAGTGCTAGTGTGTGGTAGGTGTGTGAGTGTGTATATGTGAGGGTGTGTAAACTTATAAAATATTGATAAAAGGTAACTCTGGAAAATAATGGGTAACACGGTTGCTGGTAAAAAGTTGATGTTGCTGTATAATTCACAATAATAATAAATTCACAAAAATATAGAAATCACAGCAACACTAAAATATAGAAATATAGATAATAATATAGAAAGTAAATTACGGCCCTTTTGGCCCAACAAGTAAAAAATGTATAATAATAATAACAGCTCTTATAGCCAACCAAGATAATAATAATAATATAAATGCGCGGCCCTTATGGCCGAACACAATTCAATAATAATAATAATATAAATATGGCCCTTCTGACCTAACTAAATAATTGCAAATACAAAATATAATAATAATAATAAAACTCACGGATATGACGGTGCTCGGCTGGCCAGCTGCTACCTATCCTATGCTATAATAATAATAATGCACAATACACCGTCTATAAATTAATAATTTGACAGCAATATACACTGGCGACTATCTTGCCTTACAAGAAAACAAATAAACACCGTGACGATTCGCGCCCGCACACGTATAATAATAATTTGGCAATTCGTGCCTTTACAAAATATATAATAATTTTACGTAGCGATTCGCGCCTTACAATAAATACGACTTACTATTGGCAATTCGTGCCTTAACAATAAAATGCAACCCTTTGGCAATTCGTGCCTTTACAAAATATATAATACTATCCGCGACGGTGTTCGCTCACGACGACGGACGGAGGAAGACAAAAAAAATTACGACGGCCGTGTTAATGATAATCGCGCAGCCGGTGCAGCGGCGGCGATAATCTACATATTACATAATAACTCACAATCACATATAATTAATACAAAAATATACATTATAAAAATAAAAACCATGTAAAAATGTGTTGTGTGCGTGTATGTGTATCGGTCGGTGTGGACGTACCGTTATTTTGCTACCTCGGCGCGAACACGGACCATGTGGGCAACTGAACCGCAACAGTCCGTGTATGGCTGAAGGGATATGTCTAAAGAAATATCCAAAGGCATATTGTGCAGAGACAGTTTACGTTTCTGACGGCGG
The DNA here is from genome assembly GCA_027563435.1 of Nasonovia ribisnigri. Taxonomy (NCBI): domain Eukaryota; kingdom Metazoa; phylum Arthropoda; class Insecta; order Hemiptera; family Aphididae; genus Nasonovia; species Nasonovia ribisnigri. The sequence continues at coordinate 58,676 of JANEHU010004772.1, forward strand.
GTACCCAACGTACCGTCGACGAGACAACGGAATCGAGGCCCTCGTGAGGGGTCACCAGGTCAGCAACGAGTTTGTAGTTGCCTACAACCCGTACCTGCTGTCCAAGTACGATGCACACATCAACGTAGAGGTGTGTTCTACTGTGAAGAGCGTCAAGTATTTATACAAATACGTCTTCAAAGGCCACGACATGGCTACAGTAGAAGTCCAAGACAGAAATGAAATTGAAAAGTAAGCAATTTATTTCTACTTATTATACTACAACTGTTTTAACTCATAAGTTATTCGACTAAATTAAATAAAAAGTTATTTTAAAAATGTAGCATACACGGACAACGAAACTAAAGTTCTTTATTAACTTTGATGTATAACTCCTTAAATATTTAACATACTATGTAGTATTTATTAGTTGATATATTATGACAGTTTTTAGGTGAGTCATTCATATAAATTTAGTGTAGCATACAAATACTGCTACAGATTCTAAATAATACAATATTAACAAACAAAATAGAACTTTATGTACCTATTTAATTAAAGTCTGATAATTAAATTGTATAATAATATGACTATATACTATTTAATACAACTTATATAGGTAAAGTATTATATAAAATAAACCAACTAATAGATCTAATAGAACTAATTAAATTCTGGCAGTTAAATTGTATAATATAAATTTTATTTTTGTTATTTATTAAAATTTACTATTAATATTATTATCACTACTACTCATAACATTATTGTGTATTAATCGAACGAATTTTGTTTGTTTCAGTTTCATAAATGCTCGTTACGTCAGTCCACCAGAAGCAGTTTGGCGACTGTTTTCGTACGAGTTGCATAAGCCGAGTCACAGGGTGATCAGGCTTCCAGTCCAGCTGGAAGACTACCACACGGTGTACTTTGCTCGGGGACAAGAACTGGAGCGGGTGCAAAACGCAGCGCTGGTCCGAACAAGACTCACGGCGTTCTTCTCGCTCAACGAGACGGACCCCGAGGCCAGACAGTATCTCTACCATGAGATACCGATGCATTACACCTGGGTGGAAATAGACAGGAGGTGGAATCGGCGCCAAAGGGTAATGGCCAATGAGACGTTGTCTCGGATGTACGCGGTCAACCCCCTAGATCGAGACCGATTCCTCTTGCGACTGCTGCTGCTGCACAGGAGAGGTCCTCGGTCGTTCAGAGACATGAGAACCGTTGACGGGGTCGTGTATCCGACCTACGCGGCGGCGGCGGTGGCGCTTGGGCTCCTGGAGGATGACCAAGCCCTGCTGGCGTGCATGACAGAGTCCGCGGCCGTGAACACTCCCGCACAGCTGCGTTACCTACTGGTGACGATCCTGCTGTACTGCGAGGCCGCGGATCCGCTGGCGTTGTACATGGCAAGCGAGGAAGACCTGATGCAAGACTTCTCCCATAGACTGAGAGACGAGGACCGCGTGCCTGGACGCCATCGGGCGGCTGCTGCGGGGTCATGGTAAAACGCTGGCCAACTACGGGTTGCCGAATCCTGACAACGCGCTGCTCGAAGAGGACGCGGGCGGAGACGTCGACGCAGTGGTGCGTTGGACCCTGCAGTTGGACAACCTCAACGACGAACAGCGGGCGGTTTACGACCGCGTGTAGCGGCCGTCAACGACAACCGTGACGTCCCGAAAATGTTCTACGTCGACGGGCCCGGAGGTACGGGGAAAACGACGCTTTACGGCTGCCTAATATGGTCGCTCCGCAACATGGGCAGATCCGTGTTGTCCGTGGCGTTCACGGGAATAGCGGCGACGCTCATGGACGGTGGTATGACCGTTCACTCCGCGTTCGGTTTGCCTTTCGGTACGCTCAACGAAGATTCTACGTCGTCCATCGCCATGCAGTCCTTGCGCGCGCGTAGGATACGGGAGGCGGCACTCATCGTCTGGGACGAAGCGTCAATGTCTCCGGGGCTCCAACTGATGGTGGTCGACCGGTTGCTAAAGGACATAATGCAATCGGAACTACCGTTCGGTGGTAAGACGGTTCTGTTCGCGGGTGACTTCAGACAGATACTGCCGGTGGTCCGCAGGGGGACGAGGGCCGCGATCGTGGCGGTTTCAATCAGGCACCACCATCTGTGGGACGTCTTCGAGCGTTTCAGTCTGACGCAGAACATGCGGGCCAAAAACGACGCAGACTTTGCCACCTGGTTGCTTCAACTCGGCAACGGCCAGCTGCCCGCGGTCGACGGAAATGTGAACACCGTCGAAATCCCCAGGAATATAGTATGTGACATAGCTAATTTGATTGATTTTGTGTACCCGCAGCAAATTTCGTTGGCTAACGTCAACGACTTTGCTCGGAAAATTATTCTCTGTCCCCGGAACGAGGATTGTAGACAGGTCAATCGCACGGTGCTGCAACGCGTTGCGGGTGCCGCGAGAACCTACACCGCCATAGACACGGTGGTGGCGGACGACGTGGACGAGATTGCCAACTACCCGACCGAGTTTTTGAACTCGCTGGAGCCCGACGGACTTCCTCCGCACAGGCTGACGCTGGTGGTCGGTTCAGTAGTCATGCTGCTGCGGAACCTCGATCCGAAAATCAGACTGTGCAACGGAACAAGGTTAGTGGTTACGCAACTGAGGCGCAACAACTTCAAAGCGAGGTTGTTGGTAGGACGACATCGTCATCCCCAGGATACCGCTGTCGTCCAGCGGAGACGACGACCTGCCCTCGGGTTGGGTTCAGTTCCCGGTGAGACTTTCGTTCGCGATGACGATCAACAAGTCTCAGGGTCAAACTTTCGACAGAGTTGGTTTGTTTCTGCCGTCCCCGGTGTTTACGCACGGACAACTGTACGTTGCGTTCTCACGAGTGCGGGACTCGGAATCAATAAAAGTTGGTATGTACGGTGGTGACGACGGTCGATTTATCACAAAGAATATAGTGTATTCAGACGTGTTGTGATCGGCCGTTTTTGTTCAACCATAACTTGAGCAGTGTAATTACACTTAATACTCATTAGTTATTACAGTCTAAATCACTTATGCCGATAATTTTTAATTATTTGCTATAAGTTTAGCCGTCGCTATATGCGACAGCGGGTACCTGTGTGGTATGACCTGTGTGGTCCGACCTTTGTGGTCCGACCTGTGTGGTCCGACCTGTGTGGTCCGACCTGTGTGGTCCGACCTGTGGTCCGACCTGTGTGGTCCGACCTTTGTGGTCCTTGTGGAGAGAAAGTTTGACAACCTCCCCGTGGTTCTCTCTGGATGCTTATTCACTGCAAAGTGAATTTGTAACTAATGTCAAACGTTTTGAAATTAAATTAATTAACTGGTTTTCAGCATACTTATAGAATTAACATTTTCAGGCTGTTGAAAAATGGTGAACAACTGTGTTTGGTGTGGAAACTTGATGCCGCCATGGGGTTTCTATACACAAGTAAGTATGAACCATTTACGTCCCAATGAACATGACCGTTATACTCACATTCACATTTACATTTAGGTTTCGACGGATATGGACGCAGTTCGTGCAACACCATGGGTCACAAGTCTCCCAAGCTGTGTTCGAGGTTTTTTGTTTCTGGAGACTTCTCGACACAACACTGAGGTTATTATGAATAGTTAAGATAGATAAGATAATTTATTGGCCAAAAATAAATATTCAAATAAATATTATACAAATTATACAATTATTATATACAGTTATTAAAGATGTTATTCATAAATTGTTTTACTTAATTGGCCCAATTCACCACTGAGGTATACCTCTTATTGGCGAAATTGGAGTTCTAAATCATTTTACATATGTGTGTTAATAGTAATAGAATAAAATAAAATAAGATAAAATAGGACTAAGTTGAATAAAATAAAATAAGAATATAAGAAACAATTATTAAATATTAAATTTTTTAAAAGTTTATATAGTAATAAATTATTATAAATTAGAAAAAAAAGAAAGAAAAAGAAAAAATATATATATAGTAATAGTTACTTAAAAAATATTTATAATAAAGCAATAAATTAAGATAGGATATAAAATAATAAACTGGTATATTGTATTTTTAGGCTGTTTTGTGAGGAAACATTGAGATACAAACCACAACATGCCAGGCCAATATCGTAGACTTCTCAACATAGCACTGCTACCTTCAACAGTGATATTATTGGTTCAGTTCCCACTCTGTGTTTCATTCATGTTAACCACAACTGAAAACCCTTAGAAACATTTTTGAAATGACACCCAACAAAATGACAAATGCTTTTAATGTTTAACCTAATGTATGTAATTGTTTTACTTCTTATTGTTAAACCTTATATATTATTAAAAAAAGACAAATTTAATTCTGTGATCACTGTAAATATTGTCGCTGTATTTAACTTAAAAGATTAATTATGTTATTGTATAACCTTAAATTCGTACTTCAATGTCTATGGACGACTGTCGACGTTCTATATTATAACAGTATGATTTTCCTTTGTATTTTGTTTCTTAAGTATCAGTATTAAAATTAGTCAAATTAAAAATTAACCTCAACATTTTGTAACATGTCGTATCACTATCTATTTGTTCAATCGCAATTGTAATTACCTTTTAACTATGTAACATTGTGTTCGTACTGTAAAATACCTACAATACATTGAATTTTTCATTTTTTACTGTCAATACCGTGTGTAGATAAATACACTTTTGTTTCATGTGCTTATGATATGACGGTTGGTTAACTGTGACTGTAGTATTTCAATTATTATACATATTACGTTTGATTATACTTATTATTATTATTATTATTATTATACTATTGTGTATTACTTTTATTATTATATATTACTGTTTATAGATGATAATACACATATATTTAATATTATATAGTTGTTAGGTCTTTATCCCTGAGTATGATCAATTATTGGTTTAAATCCATAACTAAAATATTATAGTCGATCAACGATTGATATAGACTATTCCAACTAATACTATAGATAACAGTTCAATTGTGTTTGTGATGTATTTGATTTAGTCATACCTTAATCGTTCACCTATGTAGCAGGTAGCTAATAGCTTGGAACACATCTTATCACATGAAAAAAAATATTATTATTTATTAATACTCTCATGTATAGTAACATTTATCACACTACTATTATTTTTATTATTATGTTGCTGCTAATATACAGGTTAATCAAAAAAATTGGAAAGTCATTACACTAATTGGTACTGAAAAACAGTGTTATGGTTTAATTATTGCAATTAGTCTAATGACCGTTGCCAAGCTATTTGAACAGCACCTACATATTATTATAATCATCATTGATTATAAATACTTACTCATATAATATAATAAGAATATTATTATATATATATTTATATATGTATTTATAATCAATGATGATATTATAATATACTAATTGTCACAGATAACACCAAAATACTTTATATTCTCAACAACAATATTATTAATTATTCTATAATATCAATTACTTTTCAGTGTGTACATTATTTTATGTAAAAATACGATTATTTACCAGTCAGTATTAACAACAATGTACACTACAAATATTTTCAATTGATTACAACACCTGCCCGACAATGTCATTACAATGTGAGAAGTGCTCATTCAATGCTATTGTTCATGGCCTCCCAGAATCTTCGTCACCCCAGCCTGCTGATAGAATAGCTGACGACATAAAACTCCTATCTGATATTATTTTATCTCTTGCGTTGTCTTTACCTCCAAATCTAAAACTATTCAGACTAGGAGGAGTAAATGCTAAGCGGCCTCGTCCGCTTAAAATACTTTTCCCCGCCAAGGAATCTGCCCTCAAGTTTGTCAGTGATTTCAATGGAAGTAAACGTTCTTCCACCGTAACCCCACCACCAATTTCGGTTGTCCGTGACCGCACAGTAGCTGAGCGTTTGGAAATTCGTCGGACATATGCAGAACTTGAGGCCCGTAAGAAAAATGGTGAACTTGGGATCGCTGTCAGATACAAAAATGGTAACCCTTATATCTTTGTCAACCACCGTGATGTGAGTGCCTCTGCCCATAACAACTCTGCCACAAGTGCCCTATCAAAAACTAATTTTCTCGGCGAGTCCCTTCATCGCTGAGGACTGTCAACATATATCTACCACCGTCTCAACTTGTACATACTGCACCCGCTATAAATCTACTCTTAACTGCTATTCTGAATTTATCAACAAATATTCTAATAATGTATCTGTCATCCCCCATACCCCTGTAATCCCACCCTCTGTTATAAATAACCATTTGAACTCGTCTATTTTTAACATATTTTACCAGAATGTACGTGGCTTAAGGACTAAACTAACTAATCTTAAAACTGCTATCCCTATGTTTCACTCATATGACGTCATTATCCTTACAGAAACCTGGTTAAATCCAGATATCCTTAGCTCTGAGCTTGGGTTCTCTAACTTTCACGTCTACAGATATGATAGATGCCTTCAAACAAGTTCCCACATTAGGGGTGGTGGAGTTCTTATTGCTGTCCGCTCCTCCATTAAATCTTCCTCTATACGCGTGGATATTGTTCAAGTCGAGCAATTATTTGTTGCTTTATATATAGGCTCCCTCATTTTATTGATTGGTGCTGTTTATCTTCCACCAAGCTCCTCTTTGCCATTATATGAAGCCCACACTAGCGCAGTTGAGAAAGTATTAACCTCTGTCAACCCATCGAATATTTTTCTATGTGGTGACTATAACCTCCCGCACATAAACTGGTCTAGTAATATCTCTCGCTTAGGACTTACAGCTTCTGGTAACTTATCTTCTATGTCTTCCCATCTTGTTGACTCTTTCTCCTTTCTCAACTTCTTCCAACTCAATCAGGTACATAACTCCCATGGTGGTCTTTTGGACCTTGTGTTTTCAACAACTGAAAAGTCTTCAGTTACTGGAGCCCCTTATTCTCTGGTAGATTCGGACTCCTTTCACCCACCTTTATGTATTAAATATCCCATAGTACGTTATGATCCCCAGCCAGCCGTTAACTCGTTTCGTGACTTTAAATCCGGTGACTATACTGCCATGTCTCATTTCCTTGATTCTTTTGAGTGGGAAAATATCTTCTCATCACTTACCCTGGACGAATCTGCATCGATATTTAATGACACACTACTCAGTGCCATTGAAATATATGTCCCTTTAAAAGTCTTTTCATTCTCTAAATTTCCATGCTGGACTTCTCATTGCCTCAAAAGTTTAATATTCGATAAAAAGCAGGCCCATAAAAAATTCAAGCGCACTAGTCTTATACTATAAAACGCTAACCCGAGGGCGCTCCCTATGGCGTTTTTCTGCGTTATTTAGTGAACGTCGGACCGTGCGGCGGGTAGAACGAGCGCGCGCCAATGAAAAAATCCGGCGTAGCCGTCGCCGCGTTATCACCGACGCCTTATCAATTTTATTATTACGAGTTTTCGAGAGAAATTCGACTTTTTTTTTCGAAAAGTCGAGTTTTACCCCCCTTCGGGGCGACGCGCGGCCCCGCTCGGACCTTATTCGCGTTCCCCGGGAGATTTACACGCCGCCCCGGGCCGCGCTTTATTCGTCTCGACCCTTACTCGGCGGAGATCGCGCGCGAACCGCCCGCCGCCGAAGCGCGCCGTTTGGCCGTTTTTTTTTCGTAAAGTCGAGTTTTAACCCACTTTCAAACGTCTCATATCCCCGCTCGCCCCGTATTCGGAATCCCCGCTAAATTTACCGTCGGCCCGCCGCCCCACTTCGATCCCGGCGAGTGCCGCGGGCGAGTAAAACCGACGACAGTAGACCGCGGCGTCGTCATTACTATATTACTACTATATATATATTGGATTTTTTTCCCGTAAATCGCGTTCTCTCCGGGAGAACGCGGCCGAGGACGTCGTCCGCCGTCCGACGCGGCAGACCGCCCGATCCGGGAGACCGCGGGGCGGACGACGGCGTAGCGTTCGCGATTCGCCTCGGCGGCGAGACGCCTTAAGAGGCAGAGATTTCACACCAGTTCTCAACTCGATAGGTAGGTAGGTAGGATTAGGGCGGTAGGCAAGTTACCCGGCGGTGGAGCGTTCGATGCCGGCCCCGGAACGTGGAAATTTGCGGCGGCCGTGTTAATTCGAAATTCTTTTTTTTCGATTTTTTTTTTTTTTATTACGATTCTAAAAGTTTTTATTTTATACAAATAAAAGTATTTTGTTACTATGATTTAAAAAAAAACACTCGACTTATATTTTTAAATATTCATTTGTTTGTTGTTTTTATATCTTAATGGTTAAATGTTTTTGATATTAATGTTACATAATTAATGCATACAAATACTGCTACAGATTCTAAATAATACAATATTAATAAACAAAATAGAACTTTATGTACCTACATATATTTAATTAAAGTCTGAAAATTAAATTGTATAGTGATAATATGTGACTATATACTATTTTATATAACTCATATAGGTAGAGTATTATATGGAACAAACTATTTATTTTATTAAATAATAAATTAGGTAACACTTGATTATATTATCTACACCTATACTGTTTAACATGGGCTGGATTTTTTTCGGCGGCGAGACGCCTTAAGAGGCAGAGATTTCACGCCAGTTCTCAACTCGATAGGTAGGTAGGTAGGATTAGGGCGTTAGACAGGTTCCGGCCGCGGCGGATTGTTCAAATTTGCGGCGGCCGTGTTAATTCAAAATTCTTTTTTTCGTTTTTTTTTTCGCGATTTGTTTATTTCGTATTAATTCTTTTTAGCTGCGTTATATATAATGCGTACATAAATCACATTTTAGACTTATTTGTATGATGACTAATGATATATTGGATGTCGCAATTATATAAAAATGTATATATAATGGTTGTCACAGAAACGTTTGGATCACGATTAAAGATATATCTTTAATCGTGGTTTGGATACACAGCTGTGTATTACGATTTTGTTATATATTTCTATTGCACTTGTGTAAGGGAGCTGCGGTTGTTCGATACTTAAACACCACGAGCTACTCGCAATAGTCTGTAATATGTACATATCAGGTACCTATAAGTTATAGTTAATGTACTTTACCTACCTGCTTAATATGATATTGATTGAACTAACTGAATTAAGTACGGTATATAATGTTGGTGATAATTTATCTATTAGAGTATAAATAAAGCACAAAGGTTTTCATTAGTCATATTCATATAATGATATAATGACACAGCGACATTTCTATACATAATATATAGAGCAGTGCATTACAACATTGTTATATATTACACATTTTGTAAAGTAGTTGGTCGAGGTGGTTGAATAGTGTTATACTCACACAGTCACACCACTTACAATAGGTTATAACTCATGCATAATATGCATCTACTGTGTACATAGCAGTTACCTATATTTGCAGTTTAACGTACCTACACACAATTCTGGCTGAAAATCGTAATATATATAATATATAATTAATATAGGTACTTCTATATTTCAATAGATATTGAAGTTTAATAATGCTGTATTATTGGTATTATTAATTACGTGCGTTAATGTATGATTTATATATATTATTATATATAATAAATGCAATACTACAGTTGTACCGCCATTAGATTTAAGATTATGACTTA